>JAVGWN010001286.1:0-12602 GCA_034552555.1 Semaprochilodus insignis | reverse complement strand
CATGAAGTGGTAGACCATGTAATGTTACAGAGGAGGGTTGCAGAGTTCTGAGAAGCATAGAACGTAAAAGTCATCAACACTCTTCTGACCGAATAACTGCAGAGATCCAAACCTCCACTGGCATTAACATCAGCACAAAAACTGTACGACAGGAGCTTCATGGCAATTGTTTCCATGGCCGAGCAGCTGCAGGCAAGCCTTACATCAACAAACACAATGCCAAGTGTCAGATGGAGTGGTGTAAGCATCCCGCCACTGGACTCCGGAACAGTGGAAATGCAATTTTTCAACTTTCCAACTTCATGGGAACAGTTTTCTGTTCCAGCATGACTGTGCCCTAGTGCACAAAGCAAGGTCCACAAAGGCATGGTTTGGTGAGTTTGGCTTGGAAGAACTTGACCGCCCCACACAGACCCCTGGTCTCAACCTCATCGAACATCGTAAGGCAGGCCCTCTCGTCTACCATGAGTATCTGACCTCACAAATGCTCTTCTAAATGAATGGAAAGAAATCTCACAGACAAATTCCAAAATCCAGAGCAGTGGAAGCTCTAGATATGAACTGAGTCTGATGTTTTAAATCCCTAATCAAATTTTATAGTCATGGTGCAACAGGATTAAATTTAGGTTTAATCTAGGTTTACTCTAAAACTGAAACCACAATTAAACAACGGATAATGGCAAGTGAAATTTAAATTTTTAATCTATGTTTATAGTTTTGTAAACCCAAGTCTTAGCATGGGGGGAGGAGCCTCACATATTTAATTGTGCTTTTATTTTCTCTTAATTTCTGTTTCTGTTCATTAGTTCTCTTCATAAAACATTTTTCCCTGGAATATAAAATGTTTTTTGAATCCCGACAATGTAGCATCCAAAACTACTTGCATTATCATCAAAACTGTTGATCAATCAACCAACAATGGCAGCCTCTACTCATTATATAACATCATAAAATTATGCAATTCCTAATATATAGCATATGAACAACAGTGTGTCTCTTGGCTTCTTAGTCATGATGTGTGTTGATGTTTTATCAGCAGCATGAATACACAGCAGACTGAGATGGCTGTTGGACTAAACTCAGCTCTGTGTAGGAGCTGATAGTGTGCCATCAGGTGGGTGTGCTGAGTGACAGTTACTCACAGGGTCAGTAGCGTAGAGGGTTTGGAGGGGGCTCCTGACAGATTTTCTGGAACCTCTAGCCTGCCCGCTGCCTTGTGGAGATGCTGAATAGAGCACAGGAAAAACATGTTGTAAATGAACAACACTTAGTGACACAACACAGACTTAATGACATACTAGCCCAGACAGTTGAAACCAGGAAAAGATACTTTAGAAATGGAAAGACTGAAATGCACAAATAAATGCACCCTCACTCAACAGTCAGCAGTCATGAAATTCATCTTGAAATCTTCTCTTGCTCAAAGGAAATGACTTCCATCTCTTACCGTTAGTAAAAGCATTGGAGATGACACAGTCATCTCTGAATGACTGTGTGCTGTATGTGAGTCTGTTACAATGTAACTGCAAGGTCTCTTTCCGTCTACCTGCGTATGTTGCTCAAATACACTGTTTGGGTTGAGTGATAAGAACTCCGTAACACATTAAGACGGCAAAGCAGTGTTATCAATGTCCATTTGTTGTTTGGTAGTCACAAGTACGGCCGTGTGCAACGTGAATGCTGAGACATCGTTTTACAGCTGGACTTGGTTTCAGGCATTCTAGGAAAGGAAATACGATCTTTTTAAACGAGGCTGGTGACTCATCATCTTAGTTGCCAGGAAGCTTCCACTTCTTTGCTGTGTCTTTCTCGCTGCTTGGCTTTGCAGGGCCTCAATATCAACCATAATGCCAGAGATCAGCTATTTAGTCATGACAGTTGGGTTGAAGTGCTAAATATCAGTTCAACACCATACAGAAATTTCTTGGGAGCCAACATTGCGATTCCCCAGAGCTTTCATCTGTACCCCATTCCAGATTTAACAAAATGTTCTCTTTTTCCAAATGAAGGTTTATGGAAAGCAGATGGGCTAAAGCTTCAGGCTCAGGCTGCCCTCCATCTTCTAAAAATCCTAGAGAGGATCAGCAGGACTTTCTACACAGGACGAATAAATGCATGAGGCGCTCATATGTTAAACAGTTTAAAGGGCAAAACTCTGTCATTAGAGACTATAAAAAGCATTACTAAGCAAATTAATGTACTAAGAAAATCATATTAGGAGTAATCCTCCAAGGTGGGGCTACCAGACAGATGTGCACGGTGGTTTTAGGAGTTACCGTATGTTAATAGCCATCATTCAGCATGTTCAAAACTAGATACTACACGGTTACGACCGAGATAATCATACACAGCTGTCACTGCTTTGTAAATGCTTGCCTATAAACCTTTAAAAGTTTTTTTTCCCCTACTGTCTTTAAGAGTCCACTGAGGCAGAATGAAAAAGTGAGGATAGACGGGTAAGGAAAATAGGGTCCATATTCATACAGAGGTCCAGTTGAAGGCCAGGTGATGACCTAAGATCAGGTTCCTTGTAGGTTAGACATATATTAGACAGTGTGAAATCCTAATCCTAAAACAACACTTCTATTCTGATATTCTGAGAGGGTTTATGGGTTGTGAGAGCTTTAACTGACCCCTCACTGTATGCCCGTCATTCAGTTTCTTCTCTCTCTTTCATAAACCTAATAAAACACTGCCTACATTCCTTCCATACCAGCCTGGTACTGCAATGCTTACAAGCAGGGTTTTGTAGCAGAGAGAGAGGGCTGTGTGTGTCTGAGTGTGGTTTGAGGAAATGTATTCTTGTGTATGCAATGACCCTGTATCCACCACAGTTAGACCAGAACTTAAAAGTCAGAGGTGCCCTCCAGCACCTGATTAGTCTAATTTGGCAGTGTTCAGTCAAACAGTGTTGCTGAATGTATTCTCTTAACTCCTAGAGGTCACAGCTATTATTGGTGAGAACAAAAACCACTGCAACTGATAAAGCAATTTTGAAAATGATTAACAGTATGTTATTAGCTGTTAATATGTTCATTATTTTAGACAGTACATTTAGTGCGGAGGTGCATGTGTACTTGGGTACTCAGTTACTGTAATCAATGTGCCAGTATGCAAATACTAGGGCTGCCCCCTGAAAGTCGGGCTGCCTCTATCTTCTAAAAATCCTAGAGACGATTAGCAGGACTTTCTACACAGGACGAATAAATGCATGAGGCGCTCATATGTTAAAAAGTTTAAAAGGCAAAACTCTGTCATTACAGACTACAAAAAAGCATTACTAAGCAAATTACCAACATTAATGAATGAATAAGGAAAATCATATCAGACAATCAAGGTAAGCAGGTATGCAAATACTAGGCCTGACCCCTGAAAGTCGATGAGCTGAATCCTCTGTCTGACCATGTTCATGTTTTCGTGGGTTTTTTTTTTTTTGGTTCAGTTAACCTGCATAATAATAACAGGATAACACTTAATCTTAAAATACATAATCTTACAAATATTCTAGCAGGACTATCTGGGGTGCTGGCCTGAATGCTTTTTATGGGCTCCATAAATTCCACTCTGAACAGAAGCAATTATTTGAAGCTTCGGGCCACAATTAAAATCTTCCATCATACGCAGCAACCTCTTATTTACTTAAGACTCAAAAATATGTTCCCATCAATCTGTCGCATTTCACTATGCTAATGTTAATGGATTTTCTGATCGCTAGATAATATGAAAAAAAGGAATGAACAGTACAAATCATTGTACTGAACAGCCAAATCTAAATCGACTGAAAAATTCCGTCGGATTCAGCACTACCGGGTACTGAAGTATATTCGGGTATTCATTATAGGAAGAGAAAATATAAAGGCTCAATAAACAGTTGTGAGTATGTGAGTATATATGTTATGATATACTTTACTACTCCGAAATGAGTGGCTGAAATTCGCTGCCACAGTTGTGTTGTTAAGGATGTGATTGAGAAAGCAGAGATAGAATAACTACTAGCATAACTACTCTAGTAGTATGTAAGGTCCTAAAAACAATGAAAGTATTTTTCTCTTGCCCAAGATGCTGGCACACCGTTCACTGAGAAGGAACCGCCTTGTGTACAAGACAAGGAGGCCTGATAAACACCCCACTTGACAACTATTTGCTCTGTTAACTTATTAGCTTATTTGAAGAGGCAATTTCCTCATGCAGCAGTGAGTCAGTGTCATGCAACAACTCACTGCTGCGTTTGCAAATGAAATAAAACCTGGTGTGGAGTTTCAGATCATGGACCAGCATTCTGAACAACAATGCAAACAACATAGAAAGAAAAAGAAAAACAATAAATTCCATCAAAAGACATCATGGGTGGTATCAGTAATCATCACTAAAATTGATGCATGGTCTCAGATCTCCTTGTAATCTTACATCAATTTTACTCTAACAAGCACATCAAAACAATTAAAAATAGCAGATTTTAAAATTGAAGTTAGTGTCACAGATATACACTTACATACGCCAACTGTAGTCCTTGTCCTTAGCACAATCTTTGAGCTCTGTTTGGAAAATGAACTTAAACTGGAGGACATTGCAGCACCATTGCAGCACTGCTTCAGGGTCAAGCATGTCATGTACAAGATTCCTGAGATCTAATAGCCATATACTGACACTAATGTTGGTTTAAAGAACACAGCGTCACCATTACCATTGACTTAAAGCAGGCAAAGTGAATGAATAAATAAATAAAAGAAAGAAACTGCTAATTATACTTAACAGTAATAACAAACAAAGCTTCTCACTTTGTCATTCTCATCTTAAATCACTACAGTACATGTCGGAGTGGCAATATTTAAACACCTCTAAAAAAAAAAAAATAAAACACTGCTATATATACACACACCTATTCTTAAGCAGCTAAGCCTATCAGAGCTGCTCCTGTGCCAGGCACCCACTTTAGGAGTGTGCGAACAGGCAGATGGATAAAGCAGTGTACATCAGGACAACCACATCAGAACCACGGTGCTGATATGCACTAAGCGAGCTTAGAAAACTACTAATCCATCTACACTACACTGTCCAAAAGTTTTTGGACACCTGCAGTTCAGTTTTATTGCCATTCTATCATTTCTTCTAACATTTTGCGCATTATTAAGGAATAAGTCTGTAACCTTCTGTGTAGGCTTTACACTAGATGTTAGAACTTTGCTATGAGGATTTGATTCCATTCAGTCACAAGATCATTACTGACGTCAGGCACTAACATTGGATGATTAACTCATAATTTACAAACACCACTCTCACCACTCAATCCACGCCAAACATGCTCTGTCTCGCCATAGAACACAGTTCCACTGCTGCACAGCCTGATTCTGGGAGGCTTTATACAACTCTAGCTGATGCCTGGAATTGGGAATTGTGACCACAGACTTATGTGAACCTGCTTGAGAGCGTTCCATTCTACTGGCAGTGCTTTACTATGGAGGTTATATAAGCTGCATCAGCCAGTCAGTAATGTGTACACCTTTAAAGAGCCTTTTGTCAGATGACACAACCTTATGAATTCATACTCCAAACAACAGGGGGCAATCAATCACCAGAAAATACACAGTGACTTCTCCTCCCCCTTCAATTCATACCAGTTTAGAAGAAACATTGCAAGTTCAGCATCAAACTTCATCCTCAGTGGTGGAAAGCTATGCCTATGTTAACTTTTATGTTGCTTCTACTTATATCACTTCTTTTGCTTGCTGCTGAACATGGATTCTTGCCAGGAATGGGTGGCAGCGGTCAGTAGATATCTCTACAACACAATACTTTAGAGACAAACTCAAAATTTTACAGAAATGTGTGTAGATTTTTGCATCATGTTCACAAACATCAAGGTGTTATGAGATATAATTGGTTGATACCCCATATTATTTAATTCATGCAACCATGCAATATTTGAAAAGCCATTTCAATCATATTTCAGCTTTTTTAAAAAAAATATGCTCCATCAGGTTCTACATTGCATCTTAAAATGTTGAGTTTAACCTCTTATACATGACTGAACTGAGCCAAAATATCAGTAACACTCATTAACAATTATTTACAATATTTCAACAATATGATAATGCACTTTAAACTAGGGAAACAGAAATAAATAAGATATGAAAATTACATGAGCATAGTTTTGCAAAGGTCATTTTTCACTGAACAAACTGTCTGCAAGATTACATATCACAGATGAATGATGCAGCCCGGTGTAAAAAGAACCCTCTCCGACAAATTAACCTGTTCTAGGATAAGAGTTCTGATATCCCAGTGAACACTGTTGAAACAACTGTATGGAATTGGAAGCTGCATCATACAGCCCAGACCCTGCCTCGACAAGGCTGTCCTTCAAAACCCAGCAAGAGAGCAAGAAGGGGAGAGAAGTGACAGGCAAGCAAGTTGACGATCACTCTGAAGAAGCTACAGAATTTAGTGGCTAAGACTGAAGTGAGACTGGAGTAAAGGTGCATAATATCAAGAGCTCTGCATACAACTGGCCTGTATAGGAGGATGGCTAGATAGAAGCCATTACTGAAGAAACAGCACATCCAAGCACGTCTGCGCCCAGCTAAAATGTAAGATAAGGTTTCCAGTCAAATGAGACAAAAATGGATCTCTGTCAAAATTCAAAATACTATGAGTAGCACAAACCTAATGCTTCCTGTTCCTCAAAAGTACGTGGGTGCCAGAAACATGTTGCGTGGATGTAGCTTGTTAAAACAGACCCAGATGGATTATGTAAAATATAGGGGTATACTACAAGACAACCTGTTTCAGTATGCTACAGAATTACAGCTTGGGAGAAACCTTTCATTCACATTCACAGGACAATGATCCTAAACACAAGGCCAATCACCAGTGAGCAACAACAAAAAAGTGTATGTTCCATAACAGCCAAAAAAAAAAAAAAGTCCAGATCTTAATCCACTCAGGAATATGTGGCACTATTATAAAGCTCCTACAAATATCTACAAATATCATCCAACAACCTGGAGCAAATCTGCCAGACAGAACTGGTGAAAATCACTCGCTCACATGGTGTGCAAAGCTGGTATAAGCTTAAACTAACAGACCTGAAGCAGCAAAAAAGGTGTTTCATACTAAAAGTGTTGAGTACTAATGCGAGCAGCATTTTTGGATTTTTTATTATCATTAATTTTTTCAAACCTGCTGACAAATATTGAATTATGACCTAAATAAATTGACTTTAAAAGCATATGGGTTTGCAACAAAAATTCTGGCTGGACCAATCTGTCATTTTTAATCAAGACTAATTTGATGACTCACATTTGTGGGCTTTAGGGGATTTTAAGGAATAGTTCTGGAACTTTCCGTGGATGCATGAATTAACTAAGCTTTTTCATGGATTTTTTTTCTCATTGTAATCCAAGACGTGACCTGCCAGACACTACGTAAGCTGGTTTAAAATGACTCATTTATATGCAAGTAAGGACTTTTTCACCTCATTTACAAAATAATTAATAACTTTCTGCAATTTATGTTATATCAGAGTGAGAAAAGTGGAGAGAAGAGGTGATTTCTCCTTGATTGTGTGTGTGTGTGTGTCTCCACGCTTCAGTGAGACTTGGCACTGAGCAGTACACTGCTGTCTGTGAACAGTGAACCCACTCACACTCTCCATACCAGTACTGGTCTGAGAGAGAGAGAGAGAGAGAGAGAGAGAGAGAGAGAGCTTTCAACTTTGTTAAAAACTAAAGTAATAGCCCATGTGTCTTCATAGTCCCACCCTCTCTCCTTAATACTCTACATTTCACAAACCAATCATCAACCCACACAGAAAAGGACCTGCAGAAAAACAATCATACCTAAATGCTCAGCTCCTCTGTGACAATATAACATGAAAATAACACATCCTTGACATGACATACAGAAATGGGTCCAGGTCAACAAGCCGTCTGACACAATATACTCCACCCTAAAGTTTCACAAGACAAGCACACAAGACCAAATCTCAGGTTTAGTTTTTTTAAGTCAAAGACAAACTGAGACAAGAACATTTACACTTATTATACCAAAGCAAGCCAGGTAGATAGTAAAAGAGGAAGAGACAGGGAAATATTTAGAGCACAGTATAAGACTAATGATTTTTTACTAGATCAAACAATGAAACCTAAAATACTGTATTACGATGTCAAGATGTTCTCATCTGAGGATCTCCCATTCACCATTTGCAGAAAGTCCTGGCAATGACCAAAACTAAGCATCCTCGTGCCTCCCATCAGAGTAAAAAGGGTTGGGAGGGAGTGGAACTTATGCTAAGGACACATATGTGCTTAAACAACAGAGCAGCTTTATTCTAAAGTCCTCGATAAATTCTATGGGTTGTGACTTCTGGGGGTCATTTTATTTGTGGCCAGAGCAGGAGACACTGAAAAATGTATTTGGTTCAAAGTAATCTGGGCTGGGTTTCCCCAAAGCATCGCAACACAAGATGGTAGAGACAGCATCACAGTGAGCACTCTCTCCAGCAGTAAAGATGATCTTAACACCAAGATTCTTTTGGGAAACAAGTCTTGTTTATTACATAACGCACTTAGAAATTAGAATGTATGCATCATTACACTCCTAGTGTATACTGTGTGATGTATTATGCATTACTCCTGTGCATAATGGCCGACTGTGGGTCAGAACAACCATGAATGGGGTAAGTATCACAATAGTCGAGTCAAGTCAAACGTATTTATATGCAATTTGTACAACAGATGTTGTTACAAAGCAGCTTTACAGAAAATCTGGGCCCCCAATGAGCAAGCCAGAGGCAAGAACCTTGAGGGGAACCAAGATGGGGAACCCATCCTCCTCAGGTCGACTCTGGATAGCAACAACACACAAAAAGGATCAGAGTTTACAAATATAGGCAATATTGAACAGGATAACTGTTAGTAACTGTTAGATGGAAGATTACGATGACAGTCTATTAGAAAGAATAGGAAAGTGTTGAGTTTTTGTTTTGTTTGTTTGTTAAGCAGGGGAAGATGAATCTTAATGACAAAACAACAAGAACTAGATAATGAGATGTGACCAATGACAATGCAGTGCAGATGCTTATTTAAACATAACATCTCATAAATGACTAAAAGATTTTTTTTTCTAACAAATTTATATTTAAGTAAAAGTAAGACCCATTCGAAAATACTCAGGAAAGTACAAATCAATCAAATGTTGTCCTGAGTACATGTAATTTATCAAATGGAACTAGTTATTAATAGTAAATGTCATCACTAGTAAATGTAGCTCACCTCTCCTGTAGGGCCACCATGTGTATTCACAACACGTAATGGTTCCTTATTAGAGGTCAGTTTCTCAGCTCTTTCCCTCTCTCCCTCTCCCTCTCCCCCTCTCTCGCACTCTTTAGCACCAGGCCCTGGTAGTGTCCATGCTATCTATAAATTCCCTGACTAAGCAGTTATCCAGCACCGCTGCAAAGGAACAAACACACAGGACAAACCTGAGCCTGTGAGGCTGAATAGCAGCACTGTGTGTGCATGCGTGTGTGAGCTAACTGCTGTATTATTTCCCAGGTGGGGAAATTTTCCCTGAGCATTTGGCCTTGGCTGAAATATCCCTCCTCCCCCTCTGCATCTGGACGTTTTTTTTTTTTTTCCTATGGGATGTTTAATGTATTTTATTTATCTCATGTCCACGAGGGCCCCTGCTTATTCCCTGAACCCTGTATTCAGAGACTGCATTCTGGCTTCAGTTTCTCTAGAATCCAAGCTAAAACCTTCCCCCGCCCCTCTCTCTTTCCTCTTTCTATTCCACTTCTCTCTCTCTCTCACTTCGGAGTTTGGGGAGGATAATGCGGGTCCCTGTAGCTGCTATGAAGGGTGCTCTGTACAGAGACCCTCAGGGAGGGAAGGGCACAGCTAGCTGAGGACTGCTCTTTACACTGTAGGCCTCTAGTCCTCCTTTCAGCTTTCTAACTGAAAAGATGTTTGGCTTCTTCAGGAAGTAGCTTTAGACTTCGTGGTTACCTCCAGCAAAGCAGTGAACCAAAAGAGCAGCCAAAAAGCGTATTTTATTTCCTACCAAGTTTGAATGCTTGAGGCATTTAGGGCTGGCTTCCCAGACCCAGATTACAACTAAGCCTAGACTGAAAAGACTTTTCAATGCTGACTCACCATTGGCAATGCAATTTACTTCAAGACTGAGCTTTAACCATGTCCAGGAAACCAACCTCTAAAGTTTTAGGGCATTCAAAACCAAATCAATTTCCACATGTTAGTGTTGAAGTGTTGAAAAAACCTGGATTAGTGGACTATAGTTTCCTATAGGTTATAGACTACAGGTGTGAGAATCTTTAACATCCAAAGGCTGATGTGATAATAAAGTGTTACTGAAAGCTGCATGAACTGTGTTCATCATCACATTACATGGAATCAACGCATGAAATCGCAGCCCTTATACTGGAGCACTGCACATGCATCGTACCCAGTTCAGGAATTTACAATACATTCCTTTGGCTTTTGTCTGTGTGAGGTATGTGCAAGCTGTTTTCAAAGCCCCATTATAACATGACATTGTGCATAGCAGGTCTGTCACAATAATGACCTTTATAAGCTCACCAGACAAAAAAAATGTGACTTCAGGTTACATGAGAATGGGGCTATAAATACCTGCAGGGTGCGTAGTGTACAGTGCAGTGAATGTCTCACTTGAGTGGAGTGTGGAGAATGGGTTGTAAAGCAGATACAGTATCTAACTCAAGATCTGATATTTATACAAATGAATGTTTTGAGCTGAATTTGTGTGTACATACTGTTTATTTACTATACGCAATTAGTTATATAGTATAAAATTATTTATTACTATATAATTACTAATATATACTTACTAATAAGGACCACATATAACAGGTAAACACAAGGAATATAGTCAAAAATGTCATAAATAAATCTGTTGCCTGAACATGTAAGCCTGCCGCAGTTTCTCTGGCTTTACATAGCCAGTGCTGAATGTTGTTTCACACCCAGATTTCTCAAGTCAGTTGTTTTGTATGTGCATTCACTCAATCCCTGAGCATCAGACTCTGCTGGAGTTTAGTACATATTACAGTTCTTCACGCTAACAGGATCAGCAGCTGAGCCATGGATTTCTTGGCTAGGTTGAAGCATCACTGCCAGGTATCAACATCCCCGTCACCAATACTGATACCGTGTTAAGGTGCCAGAATCGCTGCCAGTACCAATACAGTATCAGCGCAACCATAGCTATCTAGTTTCATTAATGTCAATATAGTATCTATCAGCTGACAACAGAAACAGCTCAAGCTCAAGTAAACAAACAGTAGTCACAGCTGTCCTCTAAAAGTGTTACAGTCAGAACATCTGTTGAGGCTTTTTTAACAAATACTTTAAATTCTCATGTAGGCCTATTTATTTTACTCAAACTGATAAGAACAATCCAATTGTCTGTTTTGTTGCTGCAAATATTGTGAAATCATGGAAAATGATTGCAATTAGGCTATCTCAGATCATTCCTATCAGGGAATTGTGTAATAATTGTGACAGGCCTAACATCTGGTCACACAAGTTAAAATTTGTTTTACTTGTAAACCAATTGTAGTCATCATCATAGCTTTGACAAAGCCATCATCATCAGAACCTATAAGCTTATTTTCCTGAATTTACTAATTGCTCCCACTTTGTCTTTTCTCTGCCAAATGTAGTGAGGTCTTAATATGCTGACATATTGATTTTTCTGCTGTTCTTTATTAATTGTCTTTATTATTTTTATTCTTCTGTTCCTGTAATGCTGTGGGTAAGCACCAGTACCCTTTATTGGGTTTCTTTAGAAAAGCTGTGAGTCACATTTGAAATGCTGAAAACTAAATTATAATTTTCCCACTCTTCTAAAATCTGACTGGTTCTGCTGAAGTTGGTGAACCAAAATCATAGATCAGTTACAGCCCAGACATTTAGCAACAGCCGTTCAGGCCATATCATAAACAGCCTAGTCACAAACTCCAGTAAAATTGGAATGTTCCAGTGAGGTCAGCATGACCCATCTTAGCATTTAAAAACAGAGCCACTAAAATCATGGCTTCTTTTCCAAGTGCAGTTGAGCAATTTGATCTCAGCTCCTGGCTAGGATGTGTTCCATTACTACAGGTACAAATGTGTTTGGTTAAATGTTCTGTCAGTGTTTAGTCAATTGAGAACAGCTGTAAGCAACAGAAGCACATTGCAGAGTAGCCACATGTGTGTGACGTTACTGGTGAACGTCCAGATAACTCAGTCCATAAGAAATGTCACCACGCTTTAGCCACACTGAATGAGATCTGCCAACATCTGTAAAGCAGCACTGAAATCTGCAATTTCTAAGCAAAAAAAAAGAAACGAGGCCAATTTTATATCCTGACATCAGAGGCTTATCAATGTATTTTAATTCACTTACTTTCCTTTTGTGTTTTATTCCAAAATGCATAACAGACCCTGACATTTCTTTTTTTTCATGGAATAAGTTGTTGAGATTGGAAGTATTAATGCAGTATTATGAATAATATCATCTTTATTAGTAAAATAACATTTTTTTCCAGCATATGCATATGTATATATATATATATATAT
>JAVGWN010001285.1:0-12604 GCA_034552555.1 Semaprochilodus insignis | reverse complement strand
CGGCATGTTGCCTGCAATTACATATTTCCACCAGAGGGGCCTCCAAATCCTCAAAAACTCATGTAGTGCAGCTTTAAGAGGTCTAATTTCAGTCACTTAGCTTTAAATTAGCTATTGGACAATTCTAAATCGTATATTTTTCAATCATCTATTTACACTAATTATTCTTTCATTTATTATAAATAGCTATATGATCAGCAAGATTTGGCCAGCTTTCGAACAGGGGTGGGAGAAGCACGAAAACCATGTAGTCGAGTTAAAGTAGAGAAGGTAAAACACTCCTTCAGTAAAGGTACAAGTATTTTCTATTTTATTTCTATGTTGAATTCAACAAATAAACCAGATAAATTCATTAAGATGTGGAGAAGTAGGTTCTCTGTAGAGGATGCGTTAACTTTTGGCCTCTTAGAAAATCACCGGAACATGCCATTAGACAAGCAGTGCCCAAACGTTTGCAAACAACTGTACACGTTTTTTCACATTATAGATATTAGTATTCCTTGCAGAAACCCCATAATAACCCACAAAAAGCACATTTGGGATGTTGCGCAAAAAGTAAATAAGAACAAAATGCATCATCATCAAAAGAACAGCTGCACAAATAGATGCAGCCAGAACTAATCAACTGACAGGAATGAAGCTGAGTGACTGGAATGATGATCTGTGAGGCATCCTGTTAGCACCAGCAACATTGGCAGACGGCTGCACGACGCAGGACTACACGCACACAGACCATTACGATGACTGTCCTTAACACCACGTCAACGTCACCAAAGACTGCAATGGTGTCGTGTGCTTAGTATTGTATATATTTATTGTCTAATGTATATTTTTTTGTATTTAAGTACTGTAAAGGAAACCTGTGAAAATGTGACGTGACAATAAAAGTGATTTGATTTGATTTGATTTGACTGTCATTGAGTGACTCAGAATGACAGCGGGTCATCTTCGTTGATGAGTCCTGCTTTTCATCTATTTACAGTAATTCTTCTTTCATTTATTACAAATATGATCAGCAAGATTAGGTCAGCTGTCGAACAGGGGTGCACGAAGAACGAAAACCATGTAGTGGAGTTAAAGTAGAGATCCCCCAAGGTAAAATACTCCTCCAGTAACAGTAGAAGTTCCTCCCTTTAGACCTCCACTGGAGTAAAAGTACTAAAGTATTTACCTTCAAATGTACTTAAGTATGGAGAGTAACAGTAGCATGATTTATTATGGCTCTAATGTCCTATTATCATTTCTGGAACAAGACTCTTAATCAGCTCATTTTAGGTGAAGAGACTCTAGTGTCTCTCAGTCCAGCAGTCTTTAATAGAAGGTCATTAATTAGCCTGACACTGATGTCAGTTTAGGGAGTCCCTCCCTTCAAGAATATGAGCCAATAGGCATACTGGGAACGGCCTGAGCGGAAAACGGTTGATGATGTTATGGTGCTAGCAGGGGAAAGCCCCCTCGTTATCTGTGGAAATCTGTGCAATTCCTCCATCATCTTCAAACGAGAAAGAATTCAAACGAATTACACCATGGTTTCATTCTCGTCAATATGATAGTCGGCTCTGTTATCATGCATGCGATGTTCAGTGTAGGAAAAGCAGGACGAAGACAAACATGCACATATGGACACACACCCACGCCAGACCCGGCCTCCCTTTTCCTCTGCAGTAAATCACTAACATGTGTTTTGGAAAAGGGCCGCAGGACGGACATTTTAAAGGCACCCAAACAAACCAGTGCTTAGCGAGTATCCACCGCAGACTGGAAAACTTCAGGCCTCTGATCAGAACACAGCAAATCCTTCTAAAGCAGTGTTCCCCCAAAGCCGGTGCCATGCGGTCTGACCTGGAGCCATAGAAACACTGTTCCTTGGGCTTTTCAAACTGGCATGTTCATTTGATCCGATCATCTTTAATTACGTGCCGCATTAAACATTTTAACTCGACTAAACAAAAGAATTTATCCACACTGGCAGTTTAAAAAGCTCTGCAAACCACTTAAAGGATAATTTGCAAAAAAATTATGTTTTGTTGATTTTGTTGAAGTCAGCACAAACGTAAATATGGCATATATCTGTAATCATTGTTTGCACACTTTTGATTTCTTTGCTAAGTTTAACTATTTGGAAGCATTGACTGTCATAACTGCTGCACGAGCCATATTCGATATTTTATTTCTATGTTGAACTAATGTACTGGAATCGTGCATGTGGAGAAGTATGTTCTCTGTAGAGGATGCGTTAAATCGACAGAACATACCATTAGACAATCAGTGCCCAAATGTTTGCGTACAACTGTACACATTTTTCACATTACGGATATCAGTATGCCATGCAGAAGGAATCCACTCACAGGAATGAAACTTGGTGGGTAGGTTTGACATGCAAATGATTCCAGTTTCACGCTTGGCCGCACATGTGATGTAAGCAAGGACAGACGTTATCGCTGTTCCTGACTGACATTCAGCGAGCAGTGATGTCCTCAATGAGTCATCCTGTTAGTGCCAGCACTTACAACGACTGCCCTTAACACCACGTCAACGTCACCAAAGACTGCAATGGTGTTGTGCCAGACTGTCATGGACTCAGAATGACTCAGAATGGCAGCGGGTCATCTTCAGTGACGAGTCCCACTTTTGTCTTGGTGGAGACGACCAACAAATCTATGTGTGGAGCATCGTGTGCATCATTCTCAGCTCCAAGATGAATGGTTCGTTGTCACACGCCACGTGTCCAGAAGGCCTGGTGTCACTCCATCCCCACCCTTACCACACAATCTGTCTGTGCAACTATTCTTAGTAAATATTGCCCATATCAGTCTAAATTTATCATCATCTATTGTTCCTGGTAACCTTTATTTTCCTCCCCAATAGCACTGCAATCCCACACTTCCTTCTGGGACCAACTATTCTTTTGATGATGATTGTGTAATGGCATGTATCTAGGCCCAAACTTCACTCCCCACTATTCTGAATTAATTAATTA
This sequence comes from Semaprochilodus insignis, assembly GCA_034552555.1. Lineage (NCBI taxonomy): Eukaryota > Metazoa > Chordata > Actinopteri > Characiformes > Prochilodontidae > Semaprochilodus > Semaprochilodus insignis. The sequence continues at coordinate 9,624 of JAVGWN010001285.1, read as the reverse complement.
ATAATCATAGATATAGCTACTAAGTAATATGTCTTAAAATTAATAACTTAATAATACGGCTGTGGTTTAAAGGGCCTGAATGTATATTTAAGACAAAACTAAGAATAGTGTGTGAATTGCCAGGTCTGACCATGCCATGTCATGCAAGCGACTCATCTCAGTTTGGAATAGCAGCCGGTGATCTTGCTACAGATCCACAGATGGGTAGATTTATCGCAGTATGCTCAACTGTAAAAGGGCTGAAATGTGTCAGCCCTCAGCATAAACTGAAACACCACATTACTAATCTGAACTCTGAGGGCTGTATCTGATGTACAGCAAAACAACACTTTATTTTTTGCTGAGTTTATCAAATTAGGAAAAAATGCATAATATGTGCCATAACTTTTGAACAAGCCACATTATATATACACTCATCATCAAAAGAACAGCTGCACCCAGAAGGAGGTGTGGGATTTCCGTGCTATTGGGGAGGAAGATAAAGGTTACCAGGAACAACAAATGATGATACATTTAGACTGATATGGACAATATTTATTGAGCTACACATACAGAAGTAGTGTCTCTCAGTATGGCGTCGGGCCGCCATATTTGCTAACGCAACATGCCAGACGTCTCATCATGGAGTTGTAGAGGTTCCTAATGGTGTCCTGTGATAATCCATCCCATGCAGCTTGAATATTCTCACACAGTTCCTGCAGATTGTGTGGTAGGGGTGGAGGTGGAGTGACAACAGTCCTTCTGGACGTGTGACGCGTGACAACAAACCGTTCATCTTGGCGCTGACCACGGTGCCTCCACACAGGATTTGTTGGTCGTCTCCACCAAGACAAAAGCGGGACTCATCACTGAAGATGACCTGCTGCAATTCTGAGTCACTCCATGACAGTCTGGCCTGACACCATTGCAGTCTTTGGCGACGCTGACGTGGTGTTAAGTCGTCATAACGGTCTGCGTGCAGCCGTCTCATGCAGGGCATCACTGCTCGCTGAATGTCTGCAGTCATGGCTGTTGATTCAGTCAGGCACAGCGATAAGGCCCGTCCTTGCTAACATGAAATCATTCGCATTTCTCACAATGTCAAACCTGCCTACCAAGTTTCACTCATTAACTAAACATGACATTGGACAACAAGTGCCCAAACTTTTGCATACAACTGTACACATCTATCACAGTATAGATATTACTATGTCATGCCATGTCAGAAAGCCCATAACCACTCCCAAAACGCAAAATGCTAATAAGAACAGAATTCAATGATGTGCAAATCATGGAAACCTTACATATTATATTGGAGATGGTACAAAGACAACACATCAAATGCTGAAACAACAGCAAGAGCTCACACATCTATAGGTTCAGTTAACCAGATGCAAATGCATTGGCATAAGTACATGATGAAGTCCTCAGTACATGATGAAGTCCTAAATGATTGTATAGTTGAGTTTAGCTTCTTGTTGCTATCTCTAGCAAAACACAGACAAACAAAAACAGTTCATTCCACCAGACTGCAAAAACAAGGCATTCCAGGAGACCAGGTATGGGTCATGGCTTTGTGACAACAATAACAAAAGCATGGATGGCCCTGGCATGCCTCTGGGATGTATAGACCCAAACAAAGCATTTTTTAGAACTGGCAAAGCTGCATTGTCTTGACAGTGGGGTCCATTCTAAAGTCTTCTGGAGACCACGTCACATGGAAGCGTGGTCAAAGCACTTCAGCTTTCCATGGGCCCCCCTGAGCTGTGTTGCTTGGTCAGGAGTTTTCACAATAGAAGGCCCATGTTCGTTTGGGCCTGGACTGGTATAAATGCGAGGGTTAAACCAGGCAGGACATCAGCTCACCATCTGATCATCCAGTCAAGCTCAGCTTTGACAAGCTAAAACTGCCAAAATGATGGGCAAGGTAAGCAGCAGCAGTAGAGGAAGTGGAACTAAAAATAGTCATTTTAGTATGTAGTATCATTGGTCAAACATGCTTCATCTGATCTTCTCCCACACAGGTCATCTTCTACGAGGACAAGAACTTCATGGGCCGCTCCTATGAGTGCAGCAGTGACTGTGCTGATATGTCCTCCTACCTGAGTCGCTGCCACTCCTGCAGGGTGGAGAGCGGCTGCTGGATGGTGTATGACCGCCCCAACTACATGGGCCACCAGTACTTCATGAGAAGGGGCGAGTACGCCGATTACATGAGCATGTGGGGATTCAGCAACTGGATCAGGTCTTGCCGCATGATCCCTATGGTACGACTGTTAGTCCTGCAGTTCAGTAACAGTGTGTTTGATATAGCTGTCAGTTTATTAGGTACTTCATAGCTACACTCTTTAGCCACATACATGCAATTTGTAGGTTTACAAAGAAGCTACTAGGACCATTACCACACACTATCCGAACCCTGACTGGCCTAAAAGTGACACATTCTGTTCTATTTCCCAAACAGTACAGGGGAAACTACAGAATTAGAGTCTACGAGAGGGACAACTTCATGGGACAGATGTACGAGATGTCTGATGACTGCGACTCCTTCATGGACCGCTACCAATGGTCCCACGGCTGCATGTCCTGCCACGTGATGGACGGCCACTGGCTCATGTACGAGCAGCCCCACTACAGGGGCAGGATGTGGTACTTCAGGCCCGGCGAGTACAGGAACTTCAGGGAGATGATGGGCACGAGCGGCATGAGGTTCATGAGCATGAGGCGCATCATGGATTCCTGGTATTAAACTCAACCAAAGTGAAACTGAGCAGTTTTTAAATAAAGTATTTTAAATAACTGCAATTTTTGTGGTTTGTTTTCCTTAACACCACAAGCTTGTTGTTTTGGTTAACACATTTTGCTTAATGTTTTGGATACTGAGCCAGTCAGTAACAGCCCTGCATGATAATCTCAGTCACTGGTTTAACCATCACAAACACCTACCATTTAAAAGCACCGCAGAATGGTAAACTGTACTTACATTGGCATCACTGAATGAGAACAGTTCAGTACATAGAACTAACATACTGCAAATCTTAAACACTGTTGCTTCTCCTTTAGATGCAAATCCACACCTTAACTGATGTACTTTAAGTTATCTTTTCGTCAGTAAACAGTCACTGAATTCTAAGCACTGCAATGACACTTCCCTTGAACTCTACTACGTAACACTGACATAACCATTTCACAAACAAGTCATACGTTGTAGCGAGCAGTGATGTCCTCCATGAGTCATCCTGTTAGTGCCAGTACCATTGGCAGACGGCTGCACGACGCAGGACTACATGAACACAGACCGTTACAACGACTGTCCTTAACACCACGTCAAGATCACCAAAGACTGCAATGGTGGTGACTCAGAATGGCAGTGGGTTATCTTCAGTGATGAGTCCCGCTTTTGTCTTGGTGGAGACGATCCCGGCGCCAAATGAACAGTTTGTTGTCATGTGTCACACGTCCAGAAGGTCTGGTGTCACTCCACCTCCACCCCTACCGCACAATCCGCAGGAACTGTGTGAAAATATTCAAGCTGCATGGGATGGATTATCACAGGACACCATTAGGAACCTCTACGTCTCCATGCCTGAATGCTTGTAAGCCCTTGCATTGCAGCCCTGTACATTAGCACATTAGTCCATATCCCATGCTGTGAGTGTTGGGCTCCTTGCTGTTTGTAAGCTATCAAATTATACCTCATCAGCTGCAGCAATCAGGATCCATGTGTACAATAATAGGAATAGTAATAATGGTAAAACGGTGGTAAAAAATGACTGAGGCATGGTGGTTATTTTTCACTCATTCAAATAAGAAAAATGGAAATGTATTATTTGGAATCCAGCCCTGTTTGTTAAAAAGAAAGAACTTCCAATTTTTGTCTTGTTTTCGTCCCTGTTTGACACCAGAATAGACAGGAACTAAGACTTAAACCATGTGGATAGTGTTGAATATGTATTATCCAACTTAATTATGTAATTACATATTTATAACTATCAAAATTCAAGGCTTAAACCAAGACCCTGACAGGTACGCTACACCAGACAAAGCTGCAAACATAAATGAAGCCAAGAGAAAGTTGGTCTAAGGAGCTAGCCCTTTGACCTCAAGGCTGAGGTTTCAGCTGGAGTTAGCTGAGCTTATAGAAGCCAGACTGTGAGCTCATTGCAAGCCAATGCTAGAGATTACTTGTGAGTGGGTAGCCGGGGGGCTGCTGAAGGTTTAGAGGTTAGCTGGGGTAAAAGGGGTTGATTTGGGACCCTATGGGGTGCGTGCATGAGGCCCGCTCTCTGCTGCAAATTTCCTTTCAGGCAAAGGAGGACGTGGACGGCCGGCACCTTTTTTGCCATTGTGCCATTTATGAGGAAGGTCAAAGGTCAGACTTAACCTCCTCTCTACTCCACTGCCCACTGATCTGCACTGTCATCTGCCTATTAAACCCCTACTGGGAGGTAAGCACGCCCGGGATTTGTGTGTGCGCGCGGACGCGTTGATATGTAAATGTGGCTTGTCAACATGCTAGCTTTTCATTCCCTTCACAAACACCCTGGAAACCCCCAACCCCCGCCCCTTCCCTGATTCAAAAACTGTGTTACTCACCACTGCCATCCAATGGTCCATGACCAAATAATGAGGGGTGCCTTCATTTTTGCATTCAGCAGCTTTATAATGACACACTTGTGTTTTTGAAGGACTTCATATGTTCATATGATTACAGAACATCAAACTGGCTTGTATAATGGGAACGAAGCATCAACGTCTAAAGCCAAAAATTGCATCTCCAACACAGTACATTTACGAGGGATGGCCAAAACTTTCCTAGCTTTTAATGCAAGTTAACGTGTTACTGCAAGTGATTTTAGGGCATTGAAGAGGTGCTTTCCAGAGCTTTCCAATTTGGCCATCACCAAACAAGCTGTGCATTTCTTGTCATGAACTTCAAATGAAGTTTAAGTTTAGCTGATCTTCTAAAGGCGCCATTTTCTACGAAGCTGAAGTCTCTGGTTTGCTTCTTGTTCGAATTTTCCCATTCCACCTTAAATGGTGCAGCAGTTATTATGACATAACTTATAATGTAGGTGCTTTTAAGGTGGAACCACAAAATTTGAACAAGAAGAAGCTGGGGAATAAGAAACTGACTTCAGACTGGTCTGTTTCCTTTTACCTCTATTATGGTTTTGCTATTACTGAGTCGAGGATTTGAGCAGGACTGCTATTACAAACGGTCTGTGTTCACTGAATTATAGAAGGTAATTCACTCTGTAATTATGAATTATGATATGGCCATAGTTAATGAGCTACACATACAGAAGCAGTGTCTCTCAGTATGGCGTCGGGCCGCCATGTTTGCTAATGCAACATGCCAGACATCTCACAGGTACAGCGAGAGCAAGGCCCATCCTTGCTTATGCCACATGTGTGGCAGAGTGTGCCAAACCTTCCCACCAAGCTTCATTCCTGTTGGTTGATTCCTTCTGGGTGCAATATGAGTGTGTATGTGTGCGCACACACACACACACACACACACACACCTAGATACCCCAGAGAAAAATAAACAGTGTGCACTTCAGTGGCCTTCCCAGTCACCAGTTCTGACTCCAACAGAGAATCTTTAGAGTCTTGATTTGCAGCATGAGCTGCAGCAGTTACCTAATAAAAAATATTGATATGAAATATGAAACATTTTCACTAGCCATAATTCCACGTTTGTATGGGCCCCTTTTAAAAGTTCAATTCATCTGAGCTAAATTACTGTGCATTCATCATAATTACTTATTATAAGTGGCCCATTTTTACTCATTTCAGATCCACTGAGTAAAGACGGAGAGCAAACATGGATTCAGGCAGTCTATCCCTCACTCTGTCTTTCTGGTGATACAGTCCCTGACTCATCCGTCAATTTAAATCATTTGTCATGCAAACGAGAAAGGCCGTTGGGTGGGTAAAGAACGAGACTGGAAAGCAGGGAGACACAAACACTCATATACATTCCTAAAGCTCTCTAAAACTGAAACTACATGCCACTATTTAGCCAAAACAGCCATTAACTATGAGATATTTCTGAGGATATTAGATTTAAGGTAATCCACTTATAAGGAGATCCACGCATAAGGAGAAGGAAAGCCAAAGGGAAATATAGTTGGTATAGTGTGGTAGGATACACCTTTGCCCTCCATGCTGTAGAGTGGGGTTCAATTCCCCACCTGGGTAAACATCCTACACTATACCAATACGAGTCCTAAGACTACCTTCGCCTACTTGTGTTAATGGGAAACGTAAGTCACTTTGGATAGGAGCGTCTGCCGAAACCCGCAAAAGAGAAAGAACAGAAGTTTCCGAAACCAGAGTTCAAAATATTAATAAAAGATATGCAGAAACTGGTACTCCTGACACCCATGCAAGACCTGGTAGACCAGCGACACCATCACCACCAGATAAAAAGCACTTAAAGGCTTCATCTTTCAGAGACAATCAAGAAAATCAACCTCCACTCTTATTCGGATCAGAAAACATGAGGTGCTTCTGTCCGTCCTACCACTGTGAGAAGACACCTCAACACTGAAAGCAGTCCGAAAGGATGTATAGGTGTCAACATGCCGTGACTGACAAAAGAGGATCAACAAAGTTAATTCAAGTCAAATTTATTTATATGTGCCTTTTACAACAGATGTTGTCACAAAGCAGCTTTACAGAAAATCTGGCCCCAATGAGCAAGCCAGAGGCGACAGGGAGAAGGACAAACTCCCTCAGAGCGAAAGGAAGAACCCTCGAGAGGAACCTAGACTCAAAAAGGGAACCCATCCTCTTCAGGTTGACCCCATATAGCAACAAACACAGAAAGGATCAGAGTTTATAATTAAAGGCGACACTGAATAAAAGCTGTTAGTAACTGTTAGATGGAAGACTATGATGATAGTCTATTAGAGAGAATAGGAGTGTTCATTGTTATAGGAGAAGTGTTGAGTGCTTTAGGAGAAGTGTTGCGTGTTTTTGAGGCAGAGGAAGAAATGTCCGATCAGTCTGTAATTAAATAGCAGGATCCTCGGATGTGCGCGCAGGACGTAGGTGAAGCCCCCTCACAGCACAAGACAAAGAGAAGCTTCATGGTGGTGTCGTATCTGACATACCTATTTTTGCATTGTATGGAAAGCATAGGTTGGGAGTTCAGGGGCCGCTTTCCTGTTCTATATTTCCTGTTTTTTTGGAGTTCCAAACTGCTGATGCCAATTCCGGACGGTTTCTATACATTGAAAACAACTAGCCTATAAAAGGGTTAACTCCTGAGCTGGACGGGGGGAGCCCAGATTGGAGAGGACTTCGCCCAAGCTGCTCGAGTGCTTGAAAAGACACTGTGCTTAATTGTAAAATAAATCCTTTAAACAAGACAGTGTCAAGCGGAAATCTTCTCTTCAACACCTACACAGCATCGCATCTCTTCTTTAAGTTTACAACAGTGGGCAAACTGGTCAGCAAGTTATTGGTCAGCAAGAAGAACACACAGACAGTTAGCTCTGACAAAGGGACTGAGAGCAGTATGTGGCGTTAGCAGTTAGCAGGGAAACTAATTACCAAAGGCTCGGCTGAACAGGTAGGTTTTAAGCCAAGATTTGAAGATTGGGGCTGTGTCTGAGTCCCGAACACCAACTGGAAGGTTATTCCAAAGCTGGGGGGCTTTGTATGAAAAGGCTCCGTCCCCTGATGTAACAAAGAAGGAGAAGAAATGTTGCTATTCAAACAAAGGAGCTGCTGGTGTTCACAGAACAATGGACTGTCTACTGCAGAGTCCAGACATCAACATCACTGAAAGTGTTGGGGACTACACCAAGCTACAAATTCATAGGGGTACCAAGTGTGTTTTCTTAATTCCTTAGGCCTACAATGTATAGAAAATGGCTGCTGGATTACTGGGATTCTCTGTAAAGCTCCTTTGTGACATGGGTTGTAAAAGGCACATATAAAGAAACCTTGACTTGACATACATCTTTGAATTAAAGGTGTGCTGGATCTTGTTGAAGAGGAAGAGTGGAAGCTGAAGTTGGCTACTTTCGCAAATTTTCCTACCACCTTAAATAGCACAGCCTGGAAAGGGTACATTTCTGCACGTGTAGCTCTGCTGTCATTATCTGCGTCCCAATTCGCAGGCCGCACCCTTCGGAGGCTGCATTTGAAGACCAACTGCGTCATAAAACCGCAACTAGGCTGTCCCATTTTGAGGGTTCCTTCATATGCGGGCAAGAAGTCATTCTCCTTTTCCATGCCAACGAAGGATCCAATGGGTGAATCCTTCGGCAGCCAACATATCCCAAAGCCCATTGCGTGCTGGCGTATCCCGTATTGCTAAATGACAGGAGCAGCGTTATGTGCCGCTACGGTAAAGGCAGGAAGAGTGGTGCTCTGACGCAAACAAGAAATCCACTATTGAGCAGACCATCTCATTTCGGTTCAGAGTTCACATTCTAGGCAGCTTCGAAGGATGCAGCCCCTGAATTGAGACGCTGCTAATGTTTCTTGCTGGGCTGATACGTGAGCTGGTGTATGTAACTTTTTGGGGCATCATTTTGGGAGGAGTCAGGACTGTTACGTAAGGACTGTCTAGGGTTTTGAAAACAGCTTGTTTAACTGCCCTCTTTTAGACAGGATTTGCCAGTGTTGGAACAACAGGTTCTATGTACTGAACTCTCCTTACTAAACTATGACAATGTAAATATGGCTTTCCCATCCTATGCCACCTTTAAGTAAACACACGTTGGTCCTTGAGGTTTACACCATGCTTTAGCCCGATCTGCAGTCTCTCCTACCTTTTTATTTCTAGTGAAATAGAGTGTTTACTGTGTTTACTTGTGGCTGGCCTGTTTTTTTTATTAGCCTGTTTTTGATCCACTGAGTGAAGACAGAGAGCAAATATGGAGGAACCTAGACTGAGGCAGTCTCTCTCTCACTCACTCTCCTTCTTTGATGACATAGTCGCTGACTCATCCGTCTATTTAAATCATTTGTCATGCAAACAAGAAAGGCCAGTGGGCGAGTAAGGCGAGAGACCGAGAAGCATATACGTCAAAAAGGAGACACTTATAGCCCTACACACCCAGTATACAGGCATGCAGAAGCACAAAAGCTCATGTATTTCTGGCCACAGACACACACACACATGCGCACAGTGATATGGTGTCATTCCAGGACACCCTGCTGTTAACCTCCGATATCTCTGTGCCAGGTTCAATTCCTTAGCAATCTTTGTTCAGTGCAGACCCTGAATGAGAATTAAATTGCCTGAATTGATTTGAAATAGGACAGGAAAGTGGAAGGGATCCAAGACACACACACACACACACATGGACAAACACACATGCATGCGCACACAGACACACACGCACACACACACTACTTGGTGGTGCAGTCCTGGTTTGTGTGTGAAACTGCTGATAGTGTGTGGAAGGATCTCATTCATTATTCATAAAGGCTAAATTCCAACATGAGTAGGCTTGTGTTGACCTCAGTATTTACCTGCACAAGTACTTAAACGTGTGTACCTGTGTGTGTGTGTGAGAGAGTGTGTGTGAGAGAGAAAGAGGATCACACAAAGAGAGAGACAGAGCAAGAAAGAGAGAGAGAGATGGAGATAGAAAGAGAGAGAGAGATGAGAGGAAG
>JAVGWN010001284.1:0-12605 GCA_034552555.1 Semaprochilodus insignis | reverse complement strand
TCTCTCTATAACACTGTCTCTCTCTCCAACACTGTCTCTCACTGTCTATCTCTCTCTCCTTCTTTAACACTGTCTCTCTCTCTCTCACTCTCTCACTGTCTCTCACTGTCACTGTCTCTCTCTCTCTCTCTCTCTAACACTCTCTCTTTCTTTTTTCTCTCACTCTCTCACTCACACTCTTGTCTCTCCCTCCCCCTCTCACTCTCTGTCTCTCTCTGACTCACTCTCTATCTATCTCTCTCTATCAAATACACACACTCTCTCACCATCACAATCTCTCTTTCCCACTCTCTCACTCATACTCTGTCTCTCTCCCTTTCACTCTCTGTCTCTCTCTGACTCATTCTATTTATTTTTCTTCATGATCCAAATGAACATTAATTAAATTATTAATTTCAGCTGCCACATTACAATAAAGCTCAAAACAGCCGACAGCTATTACATTTTTAATGAGCGTCTGTGGCTGAAACCACATCTGAGTCTACTGCTAAAACAGCAGAGCTCATCAAAAAAAACTCGAAAGTATGAGTCAGCAATATCTCAGTGTCCGATACATGTAGTCAAGCACAGAGATAACAGTGTCACAAGACTGTCTGTCCAACTGTACACTTATCAATAACCCACCATCGCAGCTTCAATACTGAGAACTAAAACTGGAACTGGGCAAAAACTGAGCTTCCTTCTCAGAAAATAGAACAAAAGAAATCTAACGGAATCTAGAACCTCGGTTATGGACGGTTATGATCAGCTTTGTGGTGTCTGTATCTGTGATAGACCTCTGGGAGAGTTTCAAAAGATTTAAAGATTTGTACCACAAGTTTCAGAACACATTTGTTCGTTTTACGAGACTTTTTTTTCCTTCTTCACAGCCCTGGTCACCCGATTACATACTTAGACTTGCTTTTACTTGAATGAATGCTGCTCTCCCTGAAAGGCTGAAGACACTGCAGAATCGAAGGGCTCCAGCAGAATAACAGGGCTTATGAAAGTCATCTTGTCTGGCAGTTATTTTGGCGGTCATGTGGATGGGTTCTCCTGCTTGTGCCGGGATTAGACTACACAAATTCGGGCCAAATTTTGACCGTAACCGACAAATTTCCAGTGTCGGACCCAAATATGAGTGCCCGGGAACAACAAACAAGCCTTGTAGTGCGACATAATTGAAGAACAGTGTGATGTGTTGTCTGGGACGCCCCACGACACCCCAAAAAAGTCTAGGATGTCCAGATTTTTGGTATTTTTCTGCCTAGTTTGACACCACCTACGACATGTGCCTTGACATTGACCAATAGGATGACGGAGTGCTCTCTAGCGCACATACACTCATCATCATAAAACTAGTTGTAACTTACCACCTGTACCACCTCTTCTCAAAACCACCTTGAAGACTGAGAAGAGGTGGTACGGTGCAGTGAATGTTTCGTTATGGCTCCAAAGCAGATGTTGGCTAAAAGGAGTGACTGTGTTGGGCCATGCCAAAGACCGTAGTGTGAAGGTGGGTTCTAATTAGGATTTGTTCTTCTGTTAGTAAGGTAGGCTTTGAGTTTTTAATTTACTTTGACTTAGACTCTGTCAGTTCCTAGGCTGTCTTGCTAGCTTGCTGAACCTAGAGTTAATTGTAATTACTAGTCTCATCTGTGGTTTCAGGTTAGTCCAAGGTGTGAATTGCAGGCAGTGGCTTAAGGCTGTGTATTATTCTCTCTAGGTAGCTGCACTGGCCCTTGTTCGGGCAGTGTCTGAGCTCAGGGTGAGTTTTAGACTCCTAACCTCCTTTTACTAGCTGCGAAACATTATCCGACAGAACACCTAAGCATGGTTGTGAGTCGCTCTGGATAACAGCATCTGCTAAATGCCGTAAATGTAAATGTAAGGAAGTAGCTGAATCTGCAGGTGTATGGAAGCGTACGGTCATTGATCCAAGAGTGTCTGAACATTGATGTGGCCTACATCCAGAAACTTGTCCAGTCCATGCCAAATCCAATCACAGCTGTTGTTGGTGCTTGTGGAGGTACAACATGCTATTAGGTACGTCACTGGTGACTAATTTTTTGTCCGGTGGTTTTAGATTCTGGTTCAACTGAACTGTTATGTTTGTATAACATATGATAAATTGCATATGCTTAGTTGGATGCCTAATACAGCATCTAACGAAAGGCTTGTTGTGTGCTTGACAATGACAACAAGCGCCCCCACCCACCTGGCTACTGTGATGCCCGCCTTAGTGACTCACTGGATTGGTTTACAGACTTCACACTCCTTGATACGTCAGTGTTCCCACCCGCATGAAGTCCAGTAGCTTTGGACGGATCATCCAACATCAATACAAATGCTCAATCAAATCCTCACAGCAATGTGCCAACATCTACTGTAAAGCCTTCCCAGAAGAATAGAGGCTGTTACTGCAGCAAAGGGGGCAGTAATAGCCTTGATTTCAGAAGAAACTGGCAGAGGATCAGATGATTTGGGCCGAGCTTCGGAAAAGCACCTTGTGGTAGGGAGTGGCAGGGAGAGTGGTCACCGTGATGCTCGCTCCACCATTTAAGCATCATTTCTGTGCTAAGATGCTTTCAGGAAGCCCTGCCCAGGTCAGGTCATGGTAAAACATGTTGTCGCTAGTTCACACCAATGCCTTGTGACTGTTAAGCATGAAGTGCTGCACTGATTTTGGAAATGACAGATGAGGCACAGAACATAACTTCCATTATGAAACTTGGGAAGTTTTTAAAGTTGTGTAAGGATACTACTGAATGAATGGAGATCACAGCTGTATAATCCCTTCTCATTCTGTCCTTTAATCAGCCATATAAATCTCTGTCGGCCATCTGGTCATAGTTTGTAATCTCTCCTCCCTCTGGTCCTGCAGTGTCTCAGGAGAGGTGTTACCTATGCAGTAGTGGGAATGTTGAATTAGATGAGTAACGTGTACATCTCCTGGATGATTACGTGTTCAACCGTATTAGGATATCATATTAAACGAGCTCGATAACGTTTCAGTGATCAGAAGAATAATGATAAGTTTATGAATTCCTGCTGATGAGGAATGGTAGTATACCAGTTCACTGAACTGGCTGAATACAGTGCAGCCAGGAGTTGTGCACTGGGCTGTTAAAAGGAATACTTTGATTTTTATCTGTCGCCGTGTGTAGCAAGCATATGGTTAATTACCACAAACAACAATTTCAGCAAATTTCCCTGTAACCTCAAAACAAACAGGAAATCTGTTACTCAAAGCAGCCTCATCACTGGAGCCAATGGGCAGCTGCTTCAGATCAGTTATTAGAGACCACCTGTTTATTAATTCCCAGTCAATGTATATACAAGTCAGGAAAGGCATCAGGAAATACGCAGACAACGTACCGGCTCTGCCAGAACAAAACTTTGTGTCTTCAAAATGGCAGATTGTCAGAAATTGTGTTGCTCAATTCACACAATGGCGACAAGAAAAACAAGTATCTCCAAAATAGCAACTGTACAAAACCCAATTTAATTCTAATGTAAGTCAATAGAACCGGACTTTTTCCAAGTGATTTTTGGGCCTTTCTGTTGGTCCAGTCATCATGAAATTCATGCACAGTGTAAACAGCAGCTCATGTGATCAAACGATACATAAAAGTAAAAATCGACAAAATTGAGATACGTGTTTTTCATTGGACAGCAACGATATATATATATATATATATGGTCATTTTACAGAAAACAAAATACAGGAAAGGTAATTTTAAAAGACAAAAACATACTTATCTTCAACAGAAGTTCATAGAGAAATGTTATTTCTAAATAAATTCTAAATAAATTCTAGACATATTTATTCTGAGTAGTTTTGGGGCATTTCTATTGGTCTATTAATCCTGACATTCTGACACAATCTAAAGAGTAGCTGGAGATTTTATTTGTTTAAAGTGGTTTTATTTGTTTAAGTGCTCTTTAGTTGCCTTGTTACACCAATTTATTTTTTTTCCAGTCCGGTTTGGAAACCCTGCTTATGGCTGCGTCATGCTCTATGAGTGGCGCTGGCACTAACAGGATGACTCATGGAGGCATCACTTCTAGCTGAATGTCTGTAATCGTGGCTGTTGGGTCAGTCAGGTCCAGCCATAAGGCCCTTCCTTGCTTATGTCACATGCGCGGCTGAGCATGAAACTTGAATCACTCGCATGTCTCACGATGTCAAACCTATCCACCACGTTTCATTCCCGTGGGTCGATTCCTTCTGGGTCCAACTATTTGTGGACCCGGATGAGAAGTGTATTGTATTGTCTGTGCTAAAGGATGAAACGACGAACAGCAGAAAGAGTTTTGGTTGAATTCTGCGGTATTCACTCTTCATGTTCGTTTCCTTCAGGTCCCAGAAGAGGACATAGCGAGCGTCACAGGCATGCTTCAAGATCAGAGGAAGGATGTCGGATGCTGAACAGACAGAGTGGGCCGTAGCGTTTGACGGGTCCAGACGACTAACACTACAACCAGAAGAGTATTAACGACTGACCGTGTTGCCATAACCACCAAAAGTGCTTCCACAATGATGCGTCTATGCTAGGACCGGCTCGAGAGCGAGCTGAGCTCAAGGTCAGGTCCTAGCAGAGCGCTTTGAAGTGTAGTCTCGATCCTAAAACTTTAGCACTCTGGTTGCACATCAAAGTAGCACTTAGCTGTCATGATCATTAGGACTGTAATACGTCTCTTAGAATGACGGCAAGAGTTTGGGTTTTTTTGATCGAGTGGGAGGTGCTGTCGGCTTTCAGGCCTCACTTTATTGGAGAGTAAGTGACGTTAGTATGCCAATAACGGTGCATCATCGGTCCTTTGATGTGGAACCTGACTTTTAGTAATAGCATGTCTATTTAGTGAATTTCTTTTTTTTTTTTTTTTTTTTCCCCCCCGCAGGGTTTTTTTTTTTTTTTGGGTTGCACATAAACACTATCAGTGTTATATCCGTCTCTAGTATTGTCATAACGAGAGATATTTTTGTATGTCAAACCTGAGCATATGATTCAAGATGTAGCATTATGCTGACTCCCCTCTGAAAAAGGCTTTTTTGGAAGACCAGTTACTGAAACCCTATTTTGACCCAAGAGCGGGTATTTCTTATAAAATGTCTGTTCTTCCATGTGTGACAATCTTGTTTCCACATTTATTATAAATTTTTTTTTTTACCAGCCTGTATGACTGAAACTCACTAACAGTATAATGATTTAAGGGAGTCTGTGATTATTGAGGTCCTCAGTTACTGCTCACTTAATTTCTCAATCAGGGCTTTTTATGAGTCTGTATTTGTTGGGATTGGGAAAGCTCAGCTATTCCACAGTTGACAGGTAGGAGATTGGAGAACTGCCGTTCTGCCTTTGCTGGCTCAAACTGATAACCAGCCTCAGTGTGGCCTTCAGGGTGTTATGTTAGCTGTTTGATTTTGCTTCTGTAGAATTGCCAGCAAGGACTTTTTTTTGTGTCATACAAATAAATCACTGTTCTCATATCAAAACATTGTAATCCAGTTATTGTTGTTATTATTATTATTATTATTATTATTATTATTATTATTATGTTTTATACACCTTTTTAAAACCTGCTACCCTTTACCATGAGAGCAATTCATGAGGAATGGACCAATAGAAAGAGACGTACATTATTATGTTAATTTTTCCAGTTTCTTATGAAGTTACTAATTCAAAGAGGTTTTCTTACATCACCAAAATACCATATCGTCAAATCGAAAGCACACCATGTTAAACAACTGCCGAGTGCAGCTCTTCTGATGCACAAGTACAAAAATATTCATAAACATATACAATTGTATGCAAACGTTTGGGCA
The DNA here is from genome assembly GCA_034552555.1 of Semaprochilodus insignis. NCBI lineage: Eukaryota > Metazoa > Chordata > Actinopteri > Characiformes > Prochilodontidae > Semaprochilodus > Semaprochilodus insignis. Next base: position 6,796 of record JAVGWN010001284.1, on the reverse strand, counting down.
CCCCTGGCCAAATAACACATTCTGTTGAAATTAAGTACATCTGGACACAAATACAGTTCGCCGAGTTTGACATACTGGAAGAAAATAAAAGATAAAATGTGATCTCTGCAAAGGTGATGACACATTTTAGATTTTAGATTTAGATCTTTTTCCAATACGTTAAAATTGGCAAGTAATTAGAAACTGAAATTAGCAGGCAAATGACGTTCTGTTGATTTTCGAACTGAAAGTGAGTGAGACGCATCCTCTACAGAAAACACACTTCTGCACACGGTTACAGTTTATTTCCTGAGTTCATTGTATTGGGAAAAGAAAACATAAAATATGGCTTGTGAAGGTTATGGCACGTTTTATATTTTATGTTTTGTCTTTTTCCAATATGTTAAAATTGGCAAGTGAGTAGAAATTGTGCAGTAAAATTAGCAGACAAATGCCATATGTAAGTGTGTTCCTTGCAGAGAATGCTGTTAACCAAAAAGGTCATGGACTGGGGCGTTCAAATCCAAATTCTTTCTATTTTATTATTATTGTTATTTTAAATTACCCCAATATCATATTTTCTGCTCAATTAATTTTCTTAATCGGCTGAGGGGATCCTTAATTTCAGTGCTGCTGAAGACAAAACATAACTGAAACATGCACTGGTATAATAGAAAAAGGTCCATTTGACCGAGGCCCATTTAAAAAAAAAACAATAATTTTTAAAATACATGTTTTCTCTTTTAAACTGCTTTAGATGAATTAATTTAAGTAGTAATTTAATTCATTTAATAATAACTCTTAATTTCTCTTGATTTTTATTTCCTTTTTGCACAGATGAAGGCATTAGAGCCGATTTGTAGAGAGAAAATCAAAGGTGTCCGTTTTGTTTTATATCAGGATGGAAATTCTGTTTATTGTGTTTATAACTGTTGCTCATTCAATAAAATTGTAAGTGACAACTTATGATTTTTTACTTTATTTCATAAAAGATTCATAAAGAGTATTTCATACTGAGTTCACAGCGAGTTCATTGTTTTGAAAGTTCTTGCTGACCTAAAACCCAGTTTGTCACAAATCACATTGCATTAAGTAACTACTAGCTGCTGTCTTAATGTGAAAGGGTTTTTTGTGTTCATTGTAGTAAATCTATGACCAATCAGCAGCGGACTGTTCACTGATTCACTCCCAGGTTTCACTTATACTGAGAACGATGACAATGACTCCACAAACCTCATTACTTTTAATAATCATAAATATCAATATATTTAATTTTTTTACTCTTTTATAGCTACAGGTGTAACAGCAAAACTATGCAGGCATAAATCAGTTTCTATACTGAGTGAGGAGTGAAGCCACAATCAGCCTCACTTGGAAAGAATGTTTCTATAACCGTTTAGTGGTTATAATGTTGGGTGTGTCATCATCTCAAAGCCATTTTAGTGAAATGTGTGAACCCTTTGATAGCAACAGGGAATCACTCCACCAAAATCGAATTTTATCAGTGAATCATTCACATTTGCATTCCTAACTGCTAATGTCACCAGGCCATAACCTAATTACAGAAAATCTAATTAAATTAACTAGGCTGCATTGCTTAAAATTATCCTTGTATCTAGATATATAAGATATAAGATAGGTATATATATGAACTAGACTAGGTTACCTAAAAGTATTAATATCTATCTAAAACCTAACTAAAATAACAGGCCTAAATTACCTGAACTTAAAACACTTGCCTCCATTCATATCTACCTAAACTAGGTTACCTACAATTATGCTGATTACTTCTAACCGAACTAGGTTACTTACAAAAATCACATTCATACCAAATTATAGTTACGAACTACATAGAATCAAGACTAGACTATTTTACCAAAAATAATATTGGTAACTAGCTAAAATCTATTTGTGATGAGTAGTTTGCTACCTAAAAAAAAATGTATATATACTAACTAGTTGTTTCTATTTAAAATTATACTGATAACTACTTACAAGGATCTAAAATAGCTAGTTGACCTAATTTGTTATTGAGGGCTACTTAAATTTATCTAAAATAACAACTAGTTTCCCCAAAATAATACTGATAACTGCTGGAAATTTATGTATAATAACTAGGCTAGTTTACCTACAATAATATTGATAACTGGCTTAAAGGTGTCTATAACTAACTAGCCAGTTTTGCTATCAGAAATAATATTGATATTTACTTAGAATGTACCTATAGTACTTAGTTTGATATGTAAATTTATATGGATAACTACTTAAAATCTATCTAAATAACTAGTTTGGTATCTACAATTATATACTAGTCGGACTAAAATTATATTGACAACTACTTAAATCATAATCTATAAAAACTAGTTTGCGATCTAAAAGTATGTGGAGTAACTTAACCTTAACCTAAAACCTAAATAATGTTTATTACCTAAAATTATACACCAAAATAACTAGACTAGTTTGCTTAACATAATGCTGCTTTGCACCACCACGTATGTAATGTTACTCTGAACATTAGGGACTTATGTTTATGAAGTGCCAGTTTAGTTACTACTGCCCTGTGAGTATATCTTAGAAGCTATCTATTTACATCCAGTTATGACTTGCAGTCTACGCATTTTCCTTACTACTGCTGTCTACAGAGTAGTAATGTGTGGTGTTTATCAGCTTGATCTTAAACTGGAAGTATGACACAAATCTCACTGGTGTCAACTGTTACTGAAAATAAACTGATAAATCTATCTGGAAGAGATTCTGCAACAGATGATTGGTTATTGTGGAGGCAAAACATTCTGCATAGACCACAGATTGATGTCTGCTAATTACACACATGAGTCTCTAGAACTACCATCAGATGCCACCTCTGCGCTCTAGTTTGCCGAACTTCAGTGTGAGTTTAATTGAAGCATTGACTGGAATCATGAGACAAGAACGAAGGCTACAGAGGTGCAGTACCAGTCAAACGTTTTGACACGCCTTCACATTCTCTTCATTTGTGGTTTGACGCTAAAAGAGGTCGAGATCATTGCAGAAACAAACAGTCAAATAGAACCCAAACATGCAATGCTGGTGCAACAACAACTCTGGTCCTGGAAATGTACCACCTGGCTCAAAACTCTGTAGGGTGCTAGATCTCCGAGCACTACCCTGCCATAGAAGAACCACTTATGCAGTGCTTAATTTGTGCTGGATCTTGTTCTTGCTCGTATTTCGAGCACCTGCGTTCCGGAACTTATTTCTGTGGCTCCAGCACCTCTGGGACGTGTTTTTTTTTTTTTTTTTTATAAAATAAATTAAAATAAAATAAGTAATGTTAGTGGTTTGTGTGTAACCTCTTTTTCGGCTCATTTTGTAGATCTTTGTAGATGGTAATTGCAGTTCTCGCATAATTAAGTTATACAACAACAGCTAGCAGTGGTAGCTTGTATGATGGAGTCAGAGAGAAAGACGAGGAGCAGGAGTTCGGAGGGGGTTGTACCAGCGGAGATCCTAGTGACGTGCCTGAGGAAGCAGGAGAAACCGTTACAGAGTCCACAGAAATTTGGACTGTGGCTCTATTTGTAGGACACCGTGTTCCAGGAAAACCTATTCCTCCAGATTTGATGGTCGCAGCTCCTTACTGCAGTCATTATGGCTAGGTCTATCTTACTGCATAGAATGCTACTATGTTAGATGGACGCTTGAAGCACTGTTGCGTCTAGGCGTTCCAGGACCTTTTCCATCACTGCCCATTTGCTGGATCACCCCACCTTTAGTGTTCCATTGCCTGATGTTTTACAAACGAAGCACTGCAATTATGCTGTCCTGAAGAATTTCTCTATCGATGGTTCTTTAAGGAACTGTTTCCAGAAATGAAAGAACCTTCACCTAATGTAAGAAAAGTTCATCTTCCAGCAGCACCACTTTGGGTGCTGGTGTGTTTGCCCATTTAAGAAAGCGTGGCATGAGTAAGCAGGCTTTCGTGGAAGGGGTATGGTGGTGTACCTACTGACTGCTATATTGCATCAGGGTGTTCTTTATTAAGAGTTATTTAGAGTAGTTCCCCGTATTTTAGTGACATGGTGCGAATTTCCTTCCTAATGCAATAATGGAACCCCTGGCATCATCAGCTCGAAGGCCCCACTGGAAAAAAAAAATGAGTCAAAAAAGGTGTCAATTAGAAACTACGACCTGATTCAATTCTGCTCCGAAGTATTAATAGTGCACTTTCGAATATTATTATTGACGCCATTAAAACTACTACCAAGGACTGAATCATGTTTGGTTTCCCTGCGGGGTCAAAGAGACAGCGCTGAATTCTTGCTCCTTGATGAAATGTTGCAGTGCAGCGTTATTGGCTTTGCACGGATTATTTTTAGGGTTTCCTCTTGCAACATATCCAGCAGAGATTAGGACGTTATCGTTTTATGGTTCCTTATCTAAACGCTAATCTAGATTTCACAGCACTACCACTGAATTTTCAAAAAAAAAAAGCTTGTGTAAGAGATCCAAAGAAGGTCACCGTGATAAAAGAAAATCATAGTTTGAAGCATGAGTGCAAGTAATAACTAGTTTGATATCTAGTTATATTGATAACTACCTAAAATGATCTAAAATAACTACGTTGATGACTACAGTTATATTGATAACTACATAAATGATCTAAAATAACTAGTTTGATGACTACAGTTATATTGATAACTACATAAATGATCTAAAATAACTAGTTTGACTAAAATTATATTGCCAACTGCTTCTATCTATGTATAATTACTAGTTTGCTAGCAAAAACTATGTGCATAACCCCTTAAAATCTATCAAAAATAACTGTTTGTCACCTACATAATGACTGTTACCTAAAAATATATACCGAAATAACTCATCTAGTTTACCTGCATTAAGAAGACACTTTCATACTGCAATCAATTCTGAATCACAGAGAGATGCAATGTAACGGGAAAAGCCATATGCACCCAGCTAATGAAAAAAGTCCTATAGTTCTATAATAGTGGACTGTAATCAGTGAACGACTGAAGTAGAGAAGGGTGAAACCTGCTTTGGAGGGAAGTTGCAGGAAACACGCATGTACTACTATTCAGACTGGAGGATGGGTTCCCCTTTTGAGTCTTGGTTCCTCTCGAGGTTTGTTCCTTTGAACTGAGGGAGTGTTTCCTTGCCTCCGTCGCCCTTGGCTTGCTCACTGGGGGCTCGGACACCAGATTCTTTGTAAAGCTGCTTTGTGGCAACATCTGTTGTAAAAAGTGCTATATAAATAAACCTTGACTTGACTTGACTATTCTGACAGACTCTTTTAGCTGGAGCTCACATTTGTCAAGGAGAAGGTATGTTTAGCTATCAAGTTGCATATTTGAAGTGTGATTTTGCATATTTGAAATGTAATTCATGCACTTCAGTCGAGTCATAACATTCCATTCATCGTGTACTTTCCCTCTGTGCAATTGTATCGACATAGACACATAAGCAGGTGACGGCATCACTTGCCAGTGAGCATTTTCAGAGGAGTCATAATTCATAGTGCTGTCTGTCACTCCTACGCGTGTTATAATCTCTATAAATGGATTTAGGGAATACATGTCCAGAGGAGCTGGAGAACCCACCTGCAGGAAAACTGGATGGATGGATGGATGGATGGATTTAACGCTATATATAAAAATTATTGTCATGCTTCCAGGTTTCCCTTGCTCCGCCGCTCCCCCCGGACTCCACTTCCCAGAGTGCATCCTTCGATGACGTCACACCCATATGTCCCCGGTCTCCCAGTCGTTCCTGCTCTAGGTCACCTGAGTACTAGCACAGCCAGCATCAATCACCAGTCTGCATTTAAGCCCCGCACACGCACACACTCGTTGCAAAGTTTTGCCAAATCTCCGTTTGCAATTCTGAGCGGTCTATCCTGCTGTTTATTCCACTCTGGTTCTGACCTCCTTTGTACTCTGACTACCGATCTCTTCTTCGTCCCCTTTGGCTTTGATCTAGTTTATCTTCTGGATTTCCGATCTCCGTTCGTTCTCTGATTACTCTCTCTGTCTCCTCCCCCCTGTACTTTGGTTGCCTCGCTGACAGTCTATCCTCGTTCTGACCTCTCTCCTGTTTTCTGACTCTGGTCTCGCTCTCTCCTTTCATGATTGATCGTGTTTTGCTGCTTTGTTCAACTGTCCGATTGTTTAATCAAGTTTGTTTGACTTTTAGCTCTGCGCGCGTCGGCCCGAGCTATCCCTGACAAATATATGAAAGACTGCATGCATAGAATTCTTAAATCTGTTTAAGTCTGACTACAGCACAAACAGTCAGAAACAGGACAGGCAGTCAGAAATATAGTAGGATGGACAGACACACAGATGTACAGATAGAAAGGTGGATAGGTGGATGTATGAACAGACACTTATAGATGAATAAAGATGAATAGATGGATGGATGGACAGAGAGACAGATAGACAGACAGATAATGATTGGTGGACGGACGGATGAATGAGTGGGCAGACAGATGGACGTGTAGATAAGTGTGGGAGGGTAGATGGACAGATGGCTTAGACGAGTGGACGGATGGATGGATGGATGGATACACTGATGAACAGATGGCCAGATGGCCAGATAGATAGATAGATAGATAGATAGATAGATAGATAGATGCACTGATGGACAGATGGCCAGACAGACAGATAGACGTAGATGGACAGATGGCTTAGATAGACGAGTGGACAGATGGATGGATGGATGGATGGATGGATACACTGATGAACAGATGGCCAGACAGATAGACATAGATAGATAGATAGATAGATAGATAGATAGATAGATAGATAGATGCACTGATGGA
>JAVGWN010001283.1:0-12606 GCA_034552555.1 Semaprochilodus insignis | reverse complement strand
ATACTGACCAAACAAAGATGATTAGAAAGTAATGAGGTGGAGAACAGTGAGCTCTTCGTCTGTGTTTATAAGGCCACTGCCACTGCTATGTTTTTAATGTGCCTTGAGTCACTGATACTGCTTTCATATGTATTTCACTCCAATGTGGCTGAATTACAACAATTCTGCAAAGATGAGTGGGCCAAAATTCCTCCACAGCGCTGTGAAAGACTCATTGCAAGTTACCGCAAACGCTTGATTGCAGTTGTTGCTGCTAAGGGTGGCCCAACCAGGTATTAGGTTTAGGGGGCAAACACTTCAAGCCTCAAGTGGCTTATGGTTTTAATGATGTCACAGTGATGTCACAGGTGTGTCTGATGACTTACCCACAGTCATGAGCAGAAAGATCAGAGGAAGAGCCACTCCGAGTGAGGCCATCACATTAATGCCTGTAATTTTGAATGCATGAAGTTAATTGCATTACTCTTATATTTTTATATATTCATATTCTAGTAGCAAAATGAACACTTTGACAAATATCAATTCAAATTAAAACAAAATAACATAAATTATAGTGTTCAAATGGATATGATGAGCATCTATAACATTAACCTGCCCAAAAAAAACAGCTTAAAAAGCTAATGTCCTGTTTAGATAGATAGATCACTTTCAGGGTGCACTTGGCCTTCCTGAACACGTCATGACTGTTCAGTCCAGCCTCTTTCCTTTAAAAGGTAATCAGATCCATGCTTTATAACAGTTTGCAATACTCTAGTTAACACACACACAGCAGATATGAGTGTCCATTCATACAGCGTAACTGCTGGAGAGTTCAGCATCATTTAGTTTCTTAGGTGNTGCCTGGTATGCGAGATGGCACATGGTATGTTGACCTCCCGTAGTGAGCTCAGGAAATCATAGGTGGGTAACCTACTGATCTATCAGGTTTTGATCACCTGACATGTTACTGTATCACTAATGTAATAATGTAATAAACACTGAAATCCCCCAGTTCAAAACACAGCTAAGGCAGAACGTATGATTTTATGATTTTCCTACTGCCACAAAAACATTATTTCAACCACAAAATATAAGATTAACATGATCAAAATACAGAATGACATGGTTTAGTAATGAAATATGAATAATAAAAATAATGAGATTACAGCATATGGTAATAAATTCAGGGGTTATGTATATGCAATAATTTGACCAGCAGGTGGCACCAGCGTGATGGCTTTAGAGCACTTCAAAGCAACAAATTCTTTTTTAAACTGATTTGTTCAAAACTTTGTTTTGTTCCTTCCATGACTACTCTAACTTGGGAACTCACCCAATGAGTTGCCTCCTGGTATGTAAACTAGAGGTTCCAGGAATAGTCCCAAGTACAGAGTGACCTAAAGGTCTTACATTCTCTAAACCTCAAAACCTGCAATTGAACAGAAACAGAACTTTACACTAACCATACCGGCGATGATAACCATGGAGAGGGTCTAGGAAGTTCCACAGAGCTACCGCTCACCACCAAAGCAAAGAAAAGTAGTCAGGGAGTTCTCAATAACAGCCCTGAGATTCAGAAGGAAAAGACAGGAGTGATACTTATGTTGAAACAAGGCATGTGACTCAGAGAGTCAGGCATCAGTAAGATTAGAGAAAACTCAGTAGCAACTCAAGATTACCAGTTTAGGCAGGAGACGCATGCACAGCCAGCCAACTCAAGACTGAACAAGAGCTCCCCTTACGTACGCTGGTCACAGGTGAAGCTAGGTGCCGTGATTGCTAGTGGGAGGCTGGGCTGTTACAACCCATTAGATATATAAATGTTCATATGTTTGGAATATTGATATATATCATTCAACATTCATTCAATATACTTGAACTATTTGATCCATAGTTATCAATGTTCATTCCATTATACACTGATGTGTCTGCTTATATATATATATAAGCATTCTTAGTTTACAGCATTTTTTCATACCTGCCTAAAACTTTTGCACCGTATTGTATACAGTTGATATAAATGGGGATGGTATTCTCAATAATGCTTCTTCAAAGTCTGTGGGATGACACAAATTAAAGTGCTTTTAGAGTAGAGCACACACACACACACAACACACAATCATTAAACATCACACAGTCCGTATAAATCACAATAATACACTAAAGGCCACTCTACACAGTGAAGTACTGACGCAAGTACTCAGGCTTCTGCTTCAGGTCTATGACTGTATTTAACTAGTGCCAATATCTCATAGTACAGCATCCCACATAATTACAGCAAGCATAGTATAGTAAAGTTCACTGTATAGGCCACTGTATAGTTCACCATATAGTCCACTGTATAGTCCACTGTATAGTTCACTGACTTATATTTTAAAGGACTGAGATCTGTGTCTTTTCTTCATTCTATAAAGCCTATTTGGATTAAAGTGTAATAAGACTTTAATATCTGGAACTCACGGTTATATTCTGGTAGATATCAGCACTGGTTGAGTCGTCATCAGGGAGTTCTGCGCTCTTCTGAACAGAGAGTTAGAGAACAGGTCAGAAAATGGGTCATTTTGTTCCACCTTAAATACTTCAGTTAAGCCTGCCTCTGCTGGTCAAAAGATAAACTGGCCTGAACTGATAATTAGAAACTATTCCAAGAGGTGGAGAATAGTGAGCTGTATGACACAAGGGCATTGAGCCTCCTGGAAGTTTTAGCCAGTGGTACCATCAACTGTAAATACCTGCTGTACATTTCTGGTATTGCTAAATAATAACCTCACTGGATAAAAAAAATGAGTCACCTGTGAGTGAAACATTTACAGCATTTAGCTGATGCTCTTATACAGAGTGACTTACAGGTAATTGCATTAGAGGTAGGCCAATGTAATGTTAGGAATCTTTCCCAAGGACTGTTATTAGTGTAGCACTACATAGTCATCCAGACTGGGAATCAAACCCAAGGCTCCCACATGGTGTGGTAGCCATTGTGCCGCACTGTACCACATCTTCTCAATCTTTGGATCCCATCACTCACACCCCGCAGGGATTTATAGCCCCATCATCCTTGTGCAGCGCCATCTGCAGGAGCCTGAATTTACTACCACCTTAAACACACACAAGGTGACTAATTTTTTTGTCCAGGGAATTACACAACATATGTGGGAAGTTCCTTCAAGCATTCAACATTTATCTATATGTTTCCAGTGTTGCCAACTCGAACATTTTGCATTGCAGCACTTTGTTTAATGGCCTCTATATCCAGCACCCTTAGAAAGAGCCATATTTCCTTCATACGGTGTAAATAAAATGTCCTGTTATTTTTAATATTATAATTGTCTAAAAATCAAGAACGGAACTGTGGTGCAATCACAATAAGTCACTCCATGTCCATGATTCATGCTTACCATTTCTAGTGACCAGTGAAAGAAGACTAGATAAATCATTCAAGTACTGAGATCTGTTCCATTACTTGTTTCTATTTCTCTAAGATGTAGCTGCATTGATTCTAAGACTTTAATGTTTGGAACTCACTTAGGGAGACCATACTGTCCTGAACAGTGACCATGCTACAGTACAGAACTCCTAACTTGCATAATTACAGTATAACTGTCATAGTGATATCAATGTAAAAGTAATAGTGTTAACATTTCCAGTGACCAGCAATAGAATGGCTAGAACTATATAAACCATCCACTTGATCTTAAAGGACTGAGTTCAGTGTCAATCCTTGCTTTCAGGTGTGAAAGATAGATGGACTGTGGTGTAATAACAGTGTTATAGGGTCTTATTTTGTGGGACTCACAGTTGCATTCAAGTAGACATTAGCACTGCAAGAGTCATCATCAGGAGGCGGAGCTCCAACCCCTGCTTTCTGCTGAACAGAGAGTAGAGAACAGGTCAGAAAATTAGTCTAGAGAAAGGCACAGGAGAGTTAAAAGACTGATATCTAGAACACTGCAAGAGCTTACTACAAAGACTGTTGGTTCCATGGGATTTCTGGTTTCCCTCGTTCTCCTACTCACAAAAAAGAATGAATATTTATTTCAATGATACAGAGCCTCTGAAAGGATGTGGTGTATTCTGTTTAGGGTACTTATCAGGTGAGCACCAGATTTGTACCTAAAGAAACATGAACACCATATTTCTTCAGTTGTTATTAGGATATTAGCAACTGTTCTTAAGTTAGTTCTGTCTGTATGGTGATTCTCACCTCTTCCAGAAAACTACAGAGAGGCAAACTGCAACCCCACAAAGTCCAACACCAGCAGCTACATAGAGAATCACAGAGTAGCCTGCTGAAAACAATCACATGCATACATAACACATGATCATGTGATACAGACAATGAAACATATTCATATACAAGTTCATGCAGTCGTGTTCCTCACCCTTTAAGACGACCAGCACTGGAGGTGATCTCTGATCTCCATGGTCATTCTGAGCCTCATAGTAGTAGGTTCCACTCTGTAGAGGACTGTAACTGTGTCCAGATCCTACAGGTGAGGTTTCACCTTCTTTAAACCAGGTGTAGTTCTTCACAGGTGGGTTTGCATCACTGCTGCAGGTTAGAGTCACCGAAATACCCACCACTATTTCACCAGAAAGACTGATGGACACTGAAACACTCTGTGGAGAATCTACAGCAGACATGAAAACAGAATCTTGAGGATATTAAGTGTGAACCTTAGAAATCTAAAGGAACCTTAGAAATCTTCATTAACATACAGAGAACACTGATCTGCACTGCAGTGGAGTTTCTCTCTCCATGTTCATTACGACTCTGGCATGTATATTCCCCTCTGTCCTCAGATCTGATGTTGGGAATGTTGTAGGTTTCTCCTTTTCCTACTGATGTTGATCCCTTAAACCAGGTGTAGATCTTCACAGGTGGGTTTGCATCACTGCTGCAGGTCAGAGTCACTGAACTGCCCTCCACTATTTCACCAGAAAGACTGACGGACACTGAGACGTTCTTTGGAGCATCTGAGAAGAGAGACAGTTAAAATGACATTGACTTCATGTTACTTAGATACTGTGTTATGTTTGCTGCTCATAATATTGCCTTATATACCGTTTTACAGAATATTCTGTAGCAAGGATGGGAACTTGACCGACTCATGAATCGACACAGCTGTGTACTGCTCATGACTCGGTCTAGACTCTTACTTAAAGGTGCCATAGAATGTATTAATTCAGTATTTGTAAATGTTCTCTGATGTTCCACATAGAAGACGTGAAATTGATTGGGATGGAAATGTGGTTTTACACGCCCATTACACCCTATGATTTGGCTCTAGAATGAAACAAGCTGTTTTCAATGACAGCAAAGATCATAGCTTGAAAATGAATATAAAACATTTAATATCTCCATATTGTCCAAGAGTTTGGGAAACTGTCCAGAGTGAATAGTGCAGACTGCAGGATTACAGTTGTCCAGGATCCTGTTAAAGATGTGGCAGCTGGTTTGTTAACTTTCTGATCCACCTTAAATGTTGCTGCAGTTACATTCTGGTGTCTATATAAGCTGCAGCATTGATGGTGGAACGGAACACTGAATTAAGAAGCCGGTGAACAGGAAGCAACTTCAGCCTGGTTTAAAGATGAACATCAACCATGTACCCCTGACAGTTGGGTTCCTTGGGAAGGGAATGACAAAAGACCTTCAGGCTGGAGGACAGAATGAAGCACTACATGCAGCAAATGCAGAGTGCAAAAGAAAAAAGTCAACAACAGCTGGTTTAACAAGCTCATCTAACAAGTTCCAGTGAGTTACAAAACAAATTTCGTTTAAAACCTGCTGATTTTTTTAGTTGCGTTAGCCATTCTGCTAGCCAGCAAACATACAAACTAGAACATAAATGACCAGGTTAAGTTTGACCTATGTACGTATCAGCTCACTGGACAAAAATGAGTCCCCTGTGACTGAAATGTACCTAATAGCGTGTAATGCCTCCATGAGGACCAATAACAGCTGTGATTGGATTTGGCATGGACTGGACAAGTTTCTGGATGTGGGCTACATCAATGTTCAGACACTCTTCTATCAAAGGATTGCACAGTTGGGCCAGATTTGGTGGATGCCTTCCCTGGCACAATTTCCGGGGAATTCCCTCTAGACTGGGATTTGTGCCACTGCTGGTAGACCCGTATGACCGTACGCTTCCATACACCTGCAGATTCAGCTACTTCCTTCACACTATGGTCTTTGGCACGCCCAAATGCAGTCAGTTGATTGTGTGGTGTTCTTCAAACTGAAGGTTTTCCTGAGTTAACTCAGACTTACAAGAAGCAACTTGTCATATACGTCTTTGAACATCTGTGACATGTAGGAAAGAATATGAACTGCACTCACATCTGACTCTGAGGTCCTGAGCAGTAGAGTTGAGGTGTGCATATCCTCTTACAGCACAGCTATAACTGCCTGCATCCTCACTGCTGACTGGCTGCAGGTGGAGCTGGTTGATAATCTTTGTGGTTAAAGGACGTCCATTTTTGTACCAGATGAATGTTGGATCAGTCAGACTGCAGGTGGTGTTACATGTCAGAACTGCTGTTTCTCCCTCTGTCACTTCTTCAGGAGATTCCACATGGAGATCTAGGACATTTAGAGAAACATCATATCAGAAAAAGCAAACTGCAGAAAGTCTGTCATCTGTTTATGAAAGCTTAGCTTGGCAAGGTCTTCCTTCTTCTCACTGTACACTGAGGAATAACGAGTTTCTGAAGACAATATGTCGAATATTGATTGTATATTCCAGTTCTGTGCAGTCGCATTAATTGCAATGACTTCTCATTTGAGTTTCAAAACAATAGTGGGTACAGATGAATATGTCATCTAATTAATAACCAGACCAAGAATTGTAATAGTCTTTAATGTATGAGTAGGGCTTAAAAGAAAGCTAGTAATAACAGTAGCACGAGCAGAGAAAATTGTGTCTGAATAAATCAGGACTGAAACTGGAAATCACTTTATTACACTGATTTAATGCAGTACTAATTAATATGCAAAATTCCTCTGAAACTAAACCAGCATAACTCACCTGTAACTCTGAGCTGAACTCCAGGTTTATTCAGCCATCTTTCATAATACTCATTTGTTTTGATTCTCAAGTTGAACTGACGTTCATCCTTTTTCATTACATCACTCAGTCTGAGGGAGAAGTGTTTCTGTTCATTAGTTAAAAACTCCACTCTGCCTGAGTAATCTGGGTCTTTACTCAGATCAGTCTTCTGAACAGGATCTATGGTCCAGAAAGTCTCTTTCACTGTAAGACCTTCTGGGTAAGTATAAGTTCCATTCATAAACACCGTGGATCCTTTTAAAGCACATATTTCCTGTTGGTTGTACCTCAAAGTCCACTGTGATCCAAAATCTCCTGAAACATATGATGCAGGAAAGATGTGATTACAGAGTCTGGAGCCCATAAGACACTCAGAGTTACTGTAGCTTACAGCTTCACTTCTCTCCTCTCTAACTCCAGCAGATACTCTACAACACTGAACTGATTCTGAGAGGAACCACACAGTGAGAAGAGCTCTGAAAGCCTTGCAGCAGGGTGGTCTGGTTATGACCATACTGCACTAGTGAAACAAACAAATCTAACATGGGGATCAAATGAAAGAGTTAGGATGACACCCATATTCCAATCCAGAGGAGAAGGGTGCACAGTTACATCATCATTAAGAAAAGTAAGGGAACCAGTTTTGCCTAATGTTGCTCTCATGGACCACAGAGTGTACTGATGACGTAAGAACCCGGTTCTATTTAAAGTGATGAACAAATTGCTACTACTAATTCATTAGTAATAACTTCTTTTCTTATCTAGAACTCAGCCTGTAAGCTAGCTGCCCAGCTAAAAGATAGCAAACAAGCTTCATGGTATTGTATGACTGACTGTAAAACTGCAAAGTAACAGTCTAAAGAACATCACTAGAACATCGTACACGCTTCAGATGTCTGTGTTTCAGTCAGAAGTAGCAGCAAAACTAGACTGAACCTCAAACCTCCATAAATATTGCACTATGTATGATATGAAATTCTACCTTCTACAGACAAACAGTGCAGTATTTGTATATCTGACTGAATGTCTATGATACATGCTGTTGGGCCAGTAAAAATGAGCAAGTGACATTACGTTTTGATAACAGTATTGTGGCCCGACCAGGGGAACACCTTGACAAGGCCCAGAGACACCCAGCACGAACCAGAATGCTTTATTTACACAAAATGAGAAAACAAAACAGAGCCAAACTGAAATGTGGCTACTCGGCATTCAAAGAGTCCCTCTTCTAGAGTCTGAAGTTGATTCTATCTTTCTAAAAACACTATCTGGACACAGTTTTTATAGCCCGTTTGACCCCCCTTAGCGTACAAGATCATACACGAGGGGTGTAGTCTTGGAACTAGGTCAACTCTCCTAACCAATAATTAGCCTAAAGGTATTTATCCTTTAACCTACAGCTATATACCCCTGATGATAACCCTTTCCCAGGACTCAGATCCTGTCCTAAATGAATAAAATACAAGTTCTGTTCCGGGAACGCAACTCTTCCCAGATGGTAACAAATGGCACTTAACTACTATTGTGGGGAAGCATGTGACCTGTTCAGCATGGAAAGACGGCGACTCCGCCTATCACCCGCCACAGTATATATAGTATATGATAATGCTAGGAGATTCCAAGGCTATAAAGTACCACAGATTCAAACCAATGTAACCAGCTCACAACGTACTAGCCCTCCAACCGAATATAGACTGTCCCAGTGTGCAGCGATGTGTGGACATGCAAGTTCGGGGTGCGCCTACACTCAAACACGTAGTTGTTTTGTTGTTTAGACACACTAGGTAAGGGGCGGGTGCCACCTGCTGTATTTTGGGTCAGGGTTAGCCTTTGGTAGGCAGGTTAGCTGTTTTATTGTTCTCTGTTCTTTGACACCTTTGTCCTTTGTCTACCTTTGCCTGGATATACCCTATACCCAATATCCTTGTTATACTACATCATTACATACATACTGTATCACAAACACTTACCTGCACAATATACCAAGCTACAGGAAGATGGACTGACGAACTCATAAACGTAGTAATTTCCTGGGCAAGCTTTCACTTTAATAGGACTCGATTTGAAGTGACAGCAGTTGCCACTCCAGGTACCACAGATTTCACGGGTGACCACTCCGTCCTGCACCTGCGGATGAGTGCCGCTGATCCAAAGTGGGGCATGAGTTCCACACATGTATATATCGACACATGACTCTGGCATCTGGACATCCTGTCCCTGATACTTGAGCCTGTACCAGCCGACCCACTTAACATTGCTATCACACTTCACGTTTGCAACGTTGGAGTGGTTGGTGGCTCTCCAAGGTTCGTCCAGCACAGTGTAGCTATTGCACGGGTCAGTTCGGCTGGGAACTGTCATGGAAAAGATTGTCACAGAAACAACAGAGATGACCAACATGTTAAGGCAGTGTGATCAGTTGTGTCCACTGGTGTAGTACATGTCCTGCAATGAGTTCTCTATAATCAGACATTAATAATCCAAAGGTGTTCTATCGGTTGCTGTCATTCCCAAACGCTTCCACTTCCACTGTTATAATCCCACTGACAGCAGTGAGGAAATTTCACGACTGGACTTGTTGCACAGGTGGCATCCTATCACGGCACCAAACTGGAATTAACTGAGCTCCTGTGAGCGACCCATTCTTTCACTAATGTCTGTAGAAGCAGTCTGCATGTCTAGGTGCTTGATTTTATACACCTGTGGCCATGGAAGTGAACACCTGAATTCAATGGTTGTGTGTGTATATATATATATATATATATATATATATGTGTGTGTGTGTGTGTGTGTGTGTGTGTGTGTGTGTGTGTGTGTATGTATGTATGTATGTATGTATGTATGTATGTTTGTGTAGTGGCCTAATAGGTGCCTGAATGTAACTGCTGTGCCATTTAAGGTGCAATGAAGTGCAAAAATGTTACCACCGTAGCATTTAAGGTGGAAAGGTGTGGCAATATTTTGCAATCATATTAAAATGGCAAAATGGCAAGTTGGACAAGTTCTTACTAAACCTGAAAGTTGAAGAAAGTTGAGTGAATTAAAGTGACTTAAAGAGAGCAACTAAAGCACGGACATTAAGTGCAATGAACAAAAATGTACAACATCAATAAAGGCCATTTCTTGTACAGTAAATTGAACTTGATCATGTCAAGTTAATTCAACCTGTTATTAATATTAATATTAATTCAATGTAACTACATGGTGTTGCTTTTAATTAACACAATTTGTTTAGATTTACTTATAATATAATGTTGCAATTAATCATATATTAATATTCCCATTTAAGCAATCAGGTTTTGTGGGACTGTCACGCACAAAAACTGGGAGCGACGCTTGCCGAGCCAGGAGATAAAAAGGGGTTTTAATAGGGCAGTTCGGGAGGTCACACAGCAACAAAACACCAGGCAACGGAAAACACGGGCAACACCGGGTCACAAAACGAGAGGGCAGGCGAAGGTCAGAAACAAGATCCGAAGGAGAATGGAAAACCGAAAGCCAGGAAGACAGAAGCAGGGTCGGGAGCCAGAGATGAAGTCAGAATCAAGCAGACAAGTTTAAGGGGAAGATCCAGGTAGCGTAGTAAAGGTGAAAATCAGGTCGAGGCACGGATAGTCAGAATTAGGTTTGAACCGCTCGGGATAGCAACGATAAGGTTGGCAAAGCTTCGCAAGGGTTGTGTGTGAGTGTGTGGCTTAAATACTACTGGTGACAGCTGTGGTCAATCAATACACGGGGGAGGCGGAGCGGGGAGGATTAGTGGCGCGCAGGCATGTGGGCGTGACGTCATCGGACGGTGCACTCTGGGAACTTGAGTTCGGAGGAGCGACGGGGCCAGGCAGACCCGCAGGCATGACAAAACGTCATTGTTCGGTCCCTACTACACAGTATATGCTATGTACTAATCTTAATAAAGTCTGAGTTCTGCAGGCTAGTACACATGATATTAGATACTACATACTACATCATTTCTTACTAACAGGAAGTGATGAAGCTTCTGTCATACCAAGCTGAACTCTGAAGGCTGCTTTGGCAGATGTTTGTTGAAAACACAACAAATAAACACATTATTCACTAGAATACATATGTTTTTACAGGCTGTTGTGACAGATTTGGGTAAAATTACGTAATCCTGATTAATCCACACCTTCAAAACACTGCTGGATAAAAGTTTTATTATTATTAAAACACACACTCAGTGGGTTCAGTGAAAAAATGCAACTAGACCACCAACTTACTGTATCTTTCATGTCATTTGCAGCATAAAAGAAAACATCTGAGCATACAGAGACATCAGCTGACATTAGATGTATCGCTGATGACAAAGCTATGACCTCAAAGGAGACTCAGAAGTGATCAGAATGTCCATAAACATGACAGCAGAAATGCTGAGACCTTTATGAACAGCCAGATTCAGTTTGTGACCTGGAATGTGTTTAGATTATTTCACATGCTGCAAGACACTTGTGAATATGGATGTTAAATTCACAGATGCTACAGAAACAGAGCTACTCAAAGGAATACAATTATGTTCAATGTCTTTGCACCGGAATGCATCTTTAAATGAAGCAGCTATTCCTCCTCCTTTCTTACCTCTTTGTCTATTTATAGTCACACATGTATTATAATTACTTTGTTCCTTGATTCTTCTAGATGTGGTGTTTATAGAAAGTGTTAGCAAACTCTTAGAATGTTCACTGAACACAAACAGAGGAGCCCTCAAAAGTTTTGGCTTAGATTTGGACCCAGCTGATATTGTTTTTCCTTGTTTGTATTTAGAGAGGTCCTCCATGGGGGTAAAATGCAGTGTGCAGGTCTATTAGCTCAAATCTATTAGCTTTAGGCTGAGGTATAAATAAGATTATGATGTATGATCATATAGGTCACAGTACACTAGCAAACATAAAGGCATAGTTAAACTGAAGTGTGTACTGAATGTAAGCATATGTAAGTTAAATACACCGATCAGTTTTAAGTAATACTGGAGTTATTTAAGTTGTACAAAGTACATTTAAACTGTCTAATGTATTCTGATAATAGACTGTTTCAGCTTCAGAGTCTAGCTGATTAAAATAGCAGCAGAAAAGACCTGTGGGAAACTAACACAGGCCTCACCTCAACAGCTCTTCAAGTGCACCGTGCAATGACGAACATGACGTATGTGTCACATGTCTTACATAGTTATTCTAAGACAGTATAAGAACTTCAGATCTGTTATCTCCTGGTTATCTGTCCCAAGATGCATTTATTTAAGTTCCTCCTTCTGGCAGCCCAGTCTTCTACATATGGCAACAACTTACATTGTAGTTCCAGCGAAAACTATAAAACAGTTCAGTTCAGGAAACAATGTCCTTGTAGGTCATGATGCATTCTTGTCACCTAGGAAGTTGGCTCCTTTTGTAATGTTTACTTTATTCTCAATTGTCTCTTTTTGGAGTAAGGAGTCCAGTAAGGGTCAAAAGGCAAATGGAAAACTGAATAAATGCTGTTCCTTACATTCAAGTACATGAAATTTCCTGTAATACATACAAATCAAACACGTTATCCAAAATATATATACATGAAACAGTTAAAA
>JAVGWN010001282.1:0-12606 GCA_034552555.1 Semaprochilodus insignis | reverse complement strand
ACCTCCACTGGAGTAACAGTACTAAAGTATGTACCTTCAAATGTACTGAAGTATGGAGAGTAACAGGAGCATGATTTATTATGGCTCTAATGTCCGATTATCATTTCTGGAACAAGACTCTTAATCAGCTCAGTGTAGGTGAAGCGACTCGAGTGTCTCTCAGTCCACCAGTCTTTAATAGAAGATCAGTAATTAGTCTGACACTGACGTCTATTACAATCATCATCAGCACAGAACACTGAAGGAGAACAGGTTCCATTAGCTAGAACCAAGCTGTGTTAAACAGGCCAACACAAGCTTAAAACAAAGTGAGCGCTGTACCCTGATTGGTGGGCTCACTCTGTGCTGTACCCTGATTGGTGTGCTCGCTTCACACTGTACTCTGATTGGTGGGTTTGCTTCGTGCTGTACTCTGATTGGTGGGTTTGCTTCGTGCTGTACTCTGATTGGTGGGCTCGTTTCGTGCTGTACTCTGATTGGTGGGCTTGTTTCGTGCTGTACCCTGATTGGTGGGCTCACTTCGTGCTGTACCCTGATTGGTGGGCTCGCTTCGTGCTGTACCCCTTCGTGCTGTCGCTTCGTGCTGTCGCTTCACCCTGTATCCGGATTGGTGTGCTCACTCTGTGCTGTACCCTGATTGGTGGGCTCGCTTCATGATGTACCCTGATTGGTGGGCTCGCTTCGTGTTGTACTCTAATTGGTGGGTTTGCTTCGTGCTGTACTCTGATTGGTGTGCTCGCTTCACGCTGTACCCGGATTGGTGGGCTCGCGTCATGCTGTACCCGGTTTGGTTTGCTCACGTCATGCTGTACCCGGATTGGTGGGCTCGCTTCATGTTGTACTCTAATTGGTGGGTTTGCTTCGTGCTGTACTCTGATTGGTGGGGTCGCTTCGTGCTGTACCCTGATTGGTGGGCTCGCTTCGTGCTGTACCCGGATTGGTGGGCTCGCTTCGTGCTGTACCCTGAGTGGTGGGCTCGCTTCGTGTTGTACCCTGAGTGGTGGGCTCGCTTTATGCTGTACCCAGATTGGTGGGCTCGCTTCGTGCTGTACCCGGGTTGGTGGGCTCTCTCCACACTTCTCTCATTGGACATGTTACGTTTATATGTGCACATAAGCAATAAGGAAGGTCAGATTTGGCCATAATGTAGTGGAGTAAACAGGAAGAGATCAGAGCATTTGATTATTACAGTTCATTCTGATTGTTTTGAATTGTTTTTGAATCTTTAATCAGTTGAAAAGTCTAAGGCAGAATTAACACTTTAAATCCTAATACTAGTATAAGCTAAATCCATGCCATGTAACCTACGTTGTTTGTTTGTTTATTTTTTAGCTTGATTGCGGGTTTTTAAAAAGCTGTGTTATTGTATTAGTTTATTGCTCCAGTGAATTACAAACAGCAATTCTCAAAAAATGAACTCCAGTCACATATACATCAAGCAGTCACATATACATCAAGTCCGAAACAGGTTAAACATACGACATTCCAGCTTTTCTGCTGTCCTTTTCTGATGCACATATAAAGCGATGGTGAGCTCTTGTATCTTTCAGTCCATCATCTTGGAATGACTAGCTTGTCATCCTGTATCCCCGTGTGACATCACATTAAAAAAGATCTCCAAAATGTTTACATCTGAAACTACTGAAAATATCCATTCTAAACTTTAAAGAGTGTTAACTGCAAAAAAAAGGTACAGGCTGTTATTACACTGTTATTACACTATTACACACATCTGCATGAATAAGAATTAATATGGTAATGAGGTTAACACTCTAATTTGCTTTGTGGTCTGGGCTGTAGTTACCGAATCATGTGCTTTAGGGCGTAATAATATGGGATTTAAGGGGTTAACAGAATGAGATTTGTTGCTGCTGTTAGTTTGGACCACTGATATTCGTCCATTCACCACTTGGGCCAGCTAACGTTTTTAAAATGCGTATCAAAGGGGTAAAATAAAAAGGGGGATTTTTTGTTTGTTTTTGAGGCCGTTTGGAAGCACGTCTTGTCCATTACATTGGGACTTTACGTTGGACTAAAGAAATGCCCCCAAATGACTCGGATAAGGTGGTCTGGTTATACTGACGCACATCAACAGTACGTTTTCCTTCTCCTGTAGTCGTCGCTGTAGTAAGGTGTCATCGTTTTGAAGTGATATCCTGTATCTGTTAGATGATGCCCTCCGGGCTGCAGTCGTATCGCTCTTGTCCTTTAGATGAAGGGGAGCGTGGACCCCGGTAAGCGTTCGCATGTGTCCTTCATGCATATCAGCTCCGAGCTGTACTGGTATTCCAGAAAGGATCGGCGTGAGTGCCGTACAGCTCGCCCTCCTGAAGGAAATACCTGGAGGAGATTTTACAGTCTGCTTGATAACTGGGACAGGAGATAATATGCTGGTGTCTTTCAGGGTCAGAAGCAATAAAGGAAAGGTAACCAAACTGGCCTACTGGGTGATGCAGCCGACGTAATTGCTAATACTGTATGGTCTGTTTGTGCAGCACTCGGGGGGTGTTGGGGGCGGGGGTGATGGAGCTGACCGGGCCAAAGGGATTGATGTTCCACCAATTAGGTGAATTCTTCAGCTCTTGTCCCCACATTAACCACTAACTGGGCCACTGTTTATTGTTTTGTCCTGTGATCTCGGTCAATCCTGGAGTCCTGTTTGGCATACGGCCTTTGTTTCTTCACCTCCTGACAGAGTACAGAGACTTTAAGGGGATATTCCAGCCTTTTCATCTGAATCTCTACCTGCTGCGTCTATCGGAGGCGATTAGCCTGAGCCGTGATTCCAGTGTGCCCTGTTCAGAAAAGGCCTCTCGGTCTCAAACAGAACACCTCAGTGAGGAACCCTGTATGTGCCCCTGCCATAGAGCCCAGCCGCCCTGTTTATTTCCTGTATGTGCCAGCCGCACCGTAACACCAAGTGACATGGCATAGCTGTGGTTTCTCAGTACACAGACCCGGAATAGCACTGGCTTGGGGAATCATGTCAGAAGCATTGCTGTGAGGAACACGGCGTTCGTTGTTTCTCTCGCCGTGATGGTGATGAAAGGCCACATCTCTGGGGTAATGAAGACCTGAGCACAGCCAGCCTTCTTCCTCTGGTGCGTCATGTGACCTAATCATATCCCTTGCTGGATCAGTCAAATTAGGTGCGGTTATGTGTGTTTGTGACTGTGGTCCATACAGGAAGGCTTTACTCTAGCTTGGCTTGTTCAAGCTCCGCCCACAGATGCATCCTCTATAGTAATGGTTGAGCTGTTGGACAGGCTTTATGTTGCCTTGGCACAAATTCAGCTTTTGTCAAAATACCTTAGAGCACAGTATTAATCCCTTGTAATGCCGGCCTCACCGCAGCCAAAAAGACAATGTGGAAGACATGTTTTGAGCCCTTCGTTCCTCTTTGCTTACTTACTGGACATTACTCTTCTGGAGTGACGGACAGTCAGGATAAATTAAAAACAATTGCATCCTGGTCTAATATAGAAAAAAACAGTTAAAATTAATGAGAGTATAGTGATGTTTATTACCTGGTATATCCTTAATCTAATTTTATCTAATTATTTATCAAATTATTTAATTAGTATTATTTTTTGTTTTGTTTTATTTTATATTGTTTATTTAATGTCATTTTATTTTGTTTTATTTTATCTTTATATTGTTTTTTTATATTGTTTTATTTTTATTGATTTTTGTTTTATTTTTATTGATTTTTGTTTTATTTTATTTTTATATATTTTTTGTTTTATTTTATATTTTATTTTTGCAGTGACATGTACGTCCTCTCCCCTTATTTGAGGACATCACTGACTATTACTATTATCACTATTAATGTTCTGCCATTGGAATCTAACAGTAACTACTAACTCTATACTATACCTATGTGAAGACCCCTACAGGGATATCTTGGCTTTGTGAACATAGTTCTTGTGTTCTATATGCCCATTGTTAATAAAATATTGAGTTATATTAAGCTAGCATTAGCATGGTGGCAAATTGAACACCACAGAAAACAGAGTGGGCCACAGTTTCTCCCAAAAGAGATTTCCACCAGCATTCAGTCCTGGGAATCACCATCTGGATGCACTACATTATAGGATCATTCCGCCATGTCCCCGCTCATGCTGAGAGAGCTTAATGAGATTGCTGTTTCATTGTGTTTCTATGAACTTAAAAGTGAGTCGCACGAGAAGAGTGTGTATCTTAACACCACAGGGGCACTAAGCAGCAGAACATGGATCAAGTTAACCATACTGATGGTGTGAATCCAGACACACTCCTAAATAAAGCCTGGAGTAATGATCTGGATCGGCTGCCTCCTCTTTCCATTCCTTCTCCGAGCTGGTATGTGGCTTCAGCACCTGTTTCTTTGAGTTACTGCGAAGTCGTGGAGGATGAAGGTATTCTGGGAAAAGACGCTGTTTTACCTGGGCTTTAAAGATGGAAGGAGAGGGAGAAGAGTGAATGTGGGTGTGGGGGGGACAGCAACACTAAAGGACCAGCCACCCATAGAGGAGAGCCTGTAGACCAGAGGACCATAGCTCGTGTGATGGGGCTTAAGGATGTAGAAGAGCAGACAGATAAGTGGCTGCAAGTCCGTGCAAGGCTTTAAAGGCCAGCAGCAGGACTTTATAACAGACGCGCTCTGTAACTGGTAGGCGGTGTAGCTGATGAAGGACGGAGGGATATGAGCAGCTACCTTACTGGGTACTGAGACTCTGGCAGCAGGGTACTGGATGTACTGCAGAGGGCGAAGGGTTTTAGAGATCAAACCAAAGAACACAGAACTGCAGTAATCTATTCTAGATATGATGAAACCCTGAACCAGGATCTCAGCATCTTTAGAAATGAGCAGAGGGCGGAGTCTAGCAATGCTGGCAGAGAGGTAGAGAACTTAACTCAGACACTGACCTGTTACCCTGTAGGTAGAACGCTGCTAGCCTAGCAATGAAATTATGTTTTTTCCAGAACAAGGGTGCCGCATGGAGCAAAACGAGAACAAAAAACAGTACAGTACAGACAAAAACAGTACAGTACAGGACAGACTGCAGAAAGTGCAATGTGCAAGACAGTACAATAAATACAATAAATATGACTCAATTCTGAGTAGAGGTAATGAGTGTAAGGTGCACAGAAATTTAACAGGTAGGTGTTGATTAGAAGGTGCATAGATATTTAACATGCTGTGACGTTTAACATGCTGGTTGTAGTAGACATGTTTTCTGGAGGTGAGTCGGGTTACAGCGACAGGAAATAAACTGTACCGGTCTATGTTACTCACAAAGTGTCATAGTAGATCAAATGTGGATTGAAGTTTACACCGCAAGGGCAGTCACCTGAAAGACGTCAAGACAAACATTCATTCATTCATTCATTCATCATCTAAGCTGCGTGTCCTCCTGCCTTCCACCCAATGAGTGCTGGGATAGGCTGCAATGACCCAAGAGGACATGGGGCTTAGATGATGAATGAATGACTGTTTGTCTTGAGGATCGACTGGCAAACAGTTCAGTGTAGATAGATAGATAGATAGCAAGATAGGTAGGTAGGTAGGTAGGTAGATGGATGGATGGATGGATGGATGGATAGATGGGTAGGTAGATAACTGCAGTCCAGCTTTTCTCTGTCTCTGAGTCAGCAGTGGGGTCCTCCTGGGTCTCCTGCCGTAGCGTTTCATTTCATTCAGATGTGGACCGAGAGTTCGCGCTGACACTGATGCACCCTGAGCCTGCAGGACAGCTTGAAGTTCTTGGGAACTTGATTGAGGCTGCTTATCCACCATCTGGACGATCCTGCGTTACGACCTTTCATCAGTTTTTCTCTTCCGTCCACGTCCAGGGAGATCAACTACAGTGCCATGGGTTGTAAACTTCTCGATGATGTTGGGCACCGTGGACAAAGGAACATCAGGATCTCTGGAGATGGACGTGTAACCCTGAGATGTTGATGTTGTTCCTCAGACAGTTCTCTCCTCCTCTCTCTGTTCTCCATGCTTAGTGTGGCACACACAGACACACAAAGCAAAGACTGAGTCAACCTCTCTCCTGTTTATCTGGTTTCAGGTGGGATTTTTATATTGCCCACACCTGGTACTTGCTACAGGTGAGTTTGAACCAGCATCACATGCTTGAAACAAAGTTATTTACCCACAATTTTGGAAAGGTGCCAATAATTTTTTCCGGCCCATTTTTGGAGTTTTGTGTGAAATTGTGTCAAATTTGCCTTTTTTCTCTGTTTTCTGTGTTATTCCAAAACACACAGAGGAAATAAGCATGTGAATAACAAAACATGTAATTGCAATAACTTTCTGGGAGAAATACTGGAAAGATTTCAGGGGTGCCAACACTTTCGCCCATGACTGTGTATATATATTTAAAGAGGCCAAATATTAAAAAAAAAAAAAAAAAAGGTTTAATAACAATAATAAACCGTGCACAGATTCTTTAATGGATAAACATAAACTAGGAATCGGGATGTGGACTGGCTGTAGGAGAGCCATTTCCATAAATATGAATTATCAGCTTGTTGCCGTTTCATCACCGCCGACTCATCGAGAAGGTATTTGGTTTTAGTAATCCAGGCCCTTCAGGAATCTTAACACTGACTGGTGGTGTTGATAGGAGTGTAGATATGCTCCTCCCTGAGTTTCCCATCACCAACACTGATCTCCAGCGCTGGGCACCTCCACCATTAGGAAGGAGTTTCTGAGGTCAGCATCTGTCTTCCTCTTGGGCCTGAATGTGTGTCTGAATGTGTGCGTGCGAGATCGAGTACAACTGCAAACCCACAGAGAGTCACTTTTTGGATAGTATGGTCCGTATGCACGGCACTGTGTAAATGTGAACCTCGGAGAAGGTTCGGACAGTGTGTCTTCGGAGCATCCTACAGCATCGGATTCTTCCCAAGTGCACTGAAAGCCCTGACGTATTTGTACCTGAACGATCGAGTAATATTGATTACCTATGTTCTTGTGATTAGTTTCTATTAGCAGATCCAGGCGAGTTTGTCCCGACTGGTTGAAAATTCAGGAGTGGTTATTTTAGTGAGCAGAACGAACGCAAAAAGACGAGAAATAAGAGAACAGGGCGGAGCTACCCAGAATTATTCTAGAGTTATTATCTCTTATGTTTCCTTCAGACGTCGCTTTCAAATATCATTCACATGTTATCTGGGTTAAATGCAGCTTCAGTGGATACACTGTACACGTGGTGGTTGTCCTAACCGTGGACGTGTTTAGTGACTCTGTAAAAAGTGTTTTGTTGCTTCAACCAAAAAAATTACTCTAATTTGTTACAAGCAAATGAGTTAGGTTTATTTAACCTGAACAAAGGGCTCTGAACACCGTGTGGTCAGTTTTAATGAGACAACAATTACTGCCCGTTCCAACATCTACTTTAATGGTGGTGATGGAGCATGTAGCTCTGAAGACTCTTTGTTAATGAGGTCTCTTTTACAGCTCAGTCCGGGATCAGTCCGGGATCAGTCCGGGATCAGTCCGGGATCAGTNTTTACAGCTCAGTCCGGGATCAGTCCGGGATCAGTCCGGGATCAGTCCGGGATCAGTATAGTTTATCACTGTTGTGAAAATGAGAGTGTAAATCCTTAAACTTTAGAAGCTCAGGTTCAGGTAATGGGTAATAGACAGCAGCTTTGTGAAATGCTTATGTGTAAGTGTTCTTAGTTTATGGTTATATGATGTTGCAGTGTGGATCAGGGATCAGTAACGTGGTCTGTGCAGGTCTGACCGAGGGCGTATATTCAGATATGAAATATTATCCTGTAACTGATATGAATTATTCAATAACTATTATGAAACTAATCCAAACGTTATGTGGTTATGAGAGCGAGGGACTGAAGTGTGAGAGAGCCCTGCAGATGAAGGTCAGGCAGCTAATGCTACTGATATTAGGCAGTATCACATCTGTATTTATTAGCATCTGTATCAGTGACAGGTGAGCTACAGGTGGATTGCCTGTGGGTCTATTAGGTGTTTGTGTGATGCATGATGGGTACTGGGGTCAGTAAAATCTTGAATTATGAGTATAAACCATGTTAAAAGCTAGTATGTGTATATATATATATATATAGCCTTACTGTCTTAATCCATGTGCATTACAGAGCTTAATAACACCACGTGCCCTTATAAAGTGATCTAGGCTATTAAAATATCCTGCCTGTAGCTTCAGTGCTGGTAGTGTTTTCACTCTGTGCTCCCTTAAGGAATTAAAGGGATGGTCCACCGAAAGAAGTGAATTTTGCACAGTTGATTGACGTGTTTGGAGTCTGCAGACTGCTCAGGGCTGATTTAGGTGTGCAGGTGTTATATATATGAACCAGGCTGTTATCGCTCTGAGTTACTGTATATTAGAGTATAGTATAGAGTATAGAGTTACTGTATATTATAGTATAGAGTTACTGTATATTAGAGTATAGTACAGAGTTACTGTATATTATAGTATAGAGTATAGAGTTACTGTATATTAGAGTATAGTATAGAGTATAGAGTTACTGTATATTATGGTACAGAGTATAGAGTTACTGTATATTATAGTACAGAGTATAGCGTTTAGAGTTACTGTATATTATAGTATAGAGTTACGGTATATTAGAGTATAGTATACAGTATAGAGTTACTGTATATTATAGTACAGAGTATAGAGTTACTGTATATTAGAGTATAGTACAGAGTATAGAGTTACTGTATATTATAGTACAGAGTATAGAGTTACTGTATATTAGAGTATAGTACAGAGTATAGAGTTACTGTATATTAGAGTATAGTATAGAGTTACTGTATATTAGAGTATAGTGTTTGATCTTAACACTGCTACAGTGGCATGTGTACAGGAACCTGGCCCATATGGCCTGTGCTCTGTACCTCACAAACTGCTGAAGACTAATCGGCAGAACCAAAGCTCTGATCTGGACACACACACACACATACACATGCAGACACACACACACACACACACACACACGCAGACACACGTGCGGGTTTGTCTATACGCCCCGTGTCAGTGCTCTCTGTGCGCGGGAGGCCTGTCCATGTCGTGTCCGGTTGCTATGAGAACGGCTGCAGGCGCATTAGCTGAAGTGGCGGTTTGTGTGCAGGCAGCTCCGCGTGGATCAGATCGGGTGATGAAGAGCTCAGACTGTCCCCCTGTTTGTCTGTGTTATGTGTTTGTTTGTTGGTTTGTTGTCTGTTTGTTTGTCTGATTGTTTTTGTTTGTTGGTTTGTTTATCTGTTTCTGTGTTGGTTTGTTTGTGTGTTTGTTGGTTTATGTGTTTGTGTATTTATCTGTTTGTGTGTGTGTTTGTATGTTTGTCCGTTTGTGTGTTTCTTGGTTTGTTGGTTTGTTTGTGCGTCTGTTTGTTGGTTTGTCCGTTTGTGTGTTGGTTTGTTGGTTTGTCTGTTTGTTGGTTTGTCCGTTTGTGTGTTGGTTTGTTGGTTTGTCTGTGTGTTGGTTTGTCTGTTTGTGTGTTGGTTTGTTTGTCTGTTTTTGTGTTTGTTCGTGTGTTTGTTGGCTTGTCTGTGTTGGTTTGTTTGTTTGGTGTGTTTATTTGTCTGTTTGGTGTGTTTGTTTATTTGTCTGTTTTATGTGTTGTTTGTTTGTGTGTTTGTCTGTTTGTTTGTCTCTCTCTCGCGCGCGGCTGGTTGACAGGTCGTGTAGTGCTGAGCTGTGTTTGGTTGGAGGGCGCTGCGCTGCTGAGCGCTGTCCACTCCGGTGGTGCTGAAGTCTGCGCTCCTGTAGAGTCGCTCACACTCAGCAGGTCAGAGAGCACATCAGCTCTGCACATCCCGGAGGCCCTGCTGCGCATGATCTGATGAGCTCAATCAGGTGTGTTAAATGAGGCCGAGTGTCTTTAACCACCGCCCCGCCCCCTTAAAAGTGAGCCGGAGTGTCTCTAACGCAGACCTGCTACAGGCGCATGTGTTGACCATTGTGTAGGTCAGATGTTGAGGTTTTGCCGGCTCCAGGTGACCAGCGCTGTTCTTAGCCTGCTGTAAAGCGCGCGCGGGGGGCGGGGGTAAGCGCACCGTAGGCTCCACAAACCGCGAACTCGCCACGCGATTGGCGGGGAGCTGGTGACATCATGGCCACGCCCGCCGCAGGAAAGCCGCGGTTCGCGCAGATGCGCCTCACATCTGGAGCACTCGAAGGATCCGCGGCGCTGCAGGCTCGCGCTCGCGCCGGTATGGCCACCACCGCGCTGCTGAGGCTCGCGCGCGCCACGCGCGTCACGTGGACACCGAGGAGCGGCGGAGGAAGGAGCGCCGACTGAAACGCTGGGATTCTTTCCTCTCTCTTTTCTTTCTTTCCTCCTTTTCTTTCTGTCCTTCTTTCGCCCTAAAAGAGAAAACAATGCAACTCATGAATGTAACTAACGGGAGCGGAGCGGACGGACTCGCGCCCTGGAACTTTACCGGTGAGTTACGGGGCGTGTGTGTGTGTGTGTGTGTGTGTGTGTGTGCGCGCGCGCGTGCGCCTGCGTGAGCCGATGAGTGTGTATGGCAAAACCCGTCAGCCGCGGACTCGCTTTAAAGCGGCTGGAGTATTTTCTCTCATGTCGATCTGACGCGCTCTGCGCAGCACCTTAATGAAGCCGAGTGGTCATCTCTCCGTCTGTAGTCCAGAAGAAATAAAGCAGGTCATGTGGTCTAACACGAGATAAACGCACCAAAACTCGCTCCACTTAAAGAGAGATCCTGAGATCAAGCTCTACTTCCGCTCCTTTACGCACAGGAGCCACCCTGGATAGAACAGAGGACCCGGTCTCCTGCTGCGCTGGGCTCCACACCAGCAGCGCTATTTAGCTCATAACAAACGCCAGCCAGAATGAGGGAGGACTGGGGGCCGGAGGAGCTCCAGTAGGGCTGAGGGAGAGTGATGTGGATGGATGTTCATGTGCGCAGAGTGTTTCAGTCTTAACTGACTTCATTTGGAGTTTGACCAAACAGGCAGGCTTAACTTGTGAAAGTGTTCACGGCATGTGAGGGTAGTGCATGGAGATTGTGTGTGTGTATGTGTGTGTGTGTTTGTGTGTGTGTGTGTATATGTGTGTGTGTGTTCTATCAGAATCAAGCTTTTTTGGCCGAGTATGTTCACACGTACAAGGAATTTGTTTTTGGTTACAGCAGCTCACAGTGCCCAGAGACTGACCACATGATTATTATATTATAGTAATATATATATTGTATAGTATAGTACAGTAGTGTAGTATAGTGTGTGTGTGTGTATATGGTTTATTACGGTATAGTGTAGTATAGAGTGTTATAGTGTAGTGTATGTATATATAGTATTGCGTAGTGTATATATAGTATAGTATATTATGGTATAGTATAGTGTAGTGTGTGTGTGTGTGTGTGTGTATATGGTATAGTATATGATTATTATGAAGCCTCAGTGGAACTGGCAGTGGGAATAATGCCGTGTCCTAAACCCTGTAATGAAACATCTTATTACCTTCATATACGGCTCGTATGAGGGTCTCTGTTGTCCCTGGCTGCAGTGTGGGTAGAAGAGGACTGTATTCTGGTAGACTGGACGTGACTGGACGTGACTGGACAGAGATTAGTGCTGATATTCAGTTTTGTCTCTGCATCTCTTCGAGCTGAGATTAGAACTTCACTGTGCTCTCGATCTGGTTCTCCAACTCTCAGTGTTCAGTTTTAATCTCAGATATGGTCTGCAGGTCCTTCCACACTGACCTCACTCCCACACACACCCAGTTCCTCCTCCTGCTGTCGAGCGGTGTGTGTGTGTGTGTGTGTGTGTGTGTGTGTGTGTGGTATAGTATGGAGTGTATCATCTCCATATAATATGTGTATATATCCTGCCAGCAGTATCTTTACCAGAACCAGGAGAACCCGGTAAGCGTGCTAGTGGACAGAGAACGTCCAGCTCTTGTTTCTGGGGTATGTGATCTGGGAGCTCCGCTCAGAGTAAATCAGAGCAGCGTTGTTGTTCTGCTTTCAGTCGCTCTCAGAGAGCAATCAGGAGGAGAGGAGACCGGAGTGGAGGAGTTTCAGTCTCTCCCTCCGTCTCTCTCCTCTCTGTCTGTCTGTCTGTCTGTCTGTCTGTCTCTCTTACTGTTCTACTGTCTCTTCTTTCTCTCCCTCTTTCTGTTCTATTCTCTCTCTCTCTTTCTATCTGTCCCTCTCTCTGCTGTCTCTCTCCTTCTGCATTCTACACTCTGCATTTCTCTCTCTCACTTTATTCCAATCTTTCTCCCTTTTCTGTTCCAGTCTTTCTCTTCCCTCTTTCTATTCTCAACTCTCTGCTCTCTACTCTCTCTATCTTTCCCCCTCACTCTCTCTTTCATTCTCCCTTTCTTCATTATACTCTTTTATTCTTCTCTCTGTTCTACTTTCTGTTCGGTATCTCTCTATGCTACAGTCTCTCGCCCTCAGTCTCACTTGCTCTTTTCTGTTTCTCCCTCAACTCCCTCCCTCCCTCTCTCTCTCTTTCTCTCTCTCCTTATTTCTTTCTCTCCTGCTCTACCTCCCCTTCACTCTCTCACACTGCTCTGTGGAGAATGGGGCTTTAAAGTGGACTGATTGGTGTGTGTGTGTGTGTGTGTGTGTGTGTGTGTGTGTGTGTGTGTGTG
>JAVGWN010001281.1:0-12607 GCA_034552555.1 Semaprochilodus insignis | reverse complement strand
AGGGATTTTTTCTTCCCTGATGACACGACCATATTCCAAGATGACAATGCCAGGATTCATCGGGCTCAAAATTGTGAAAGAGTGGTTCAGGGAGCATGAGACATCATTTTCACACATGGATTTGCCACCACAAAGTCCAGACCTGAACCCCACTGAGAATCTTTGGGATGTGCTGGAGAAGACTTTGAGCAGTGGTCCAAATCTCCCATCATCAATACAAGATCTTTGGGGAAAAATGAATGCAACTCTGGAGAGAAATACACGTTGTGACATTGCCGAAGCTTGTGGAAATGATGCCACAGCGAATGTGTGCCGTGATCAAAGCGGTCCAACGATATATTAGAGTGTTTTTTTGGCCAGGTATGTTTGAACATATTTACATATTTTGTTTTTCCAACCATGATGATATTTAATGTTTCAACTTGTAATTTATCCTGTAATGTTGTAGTTACTAGATATTTAGTTATTTAGTTATATAGTTGCAGTCTTATTGTCTAGTATAAGTGCAGTAACTGGTGTGACTGATATACAGAACTATGAAAGTGTGAAAATTAGCATGATTGTCCTCTTAACTATGCAACAGTAAGCATAAATGTTCTTCAGTCAGCTGTGTGCTCACATTAGATCACCTATGAGCTAATCTGCAGAAAAACAACAGTACTGTATTGTAATTATACTGTAATTGTGTAATACAGTGCAAGTACTGAATTGCTGCCAGTAAATGCTGCCATTTAAACTGAAATATTTTTAAATGTAAAATCATTTATATTGACACAAATATGAAGTTACAAGACTCCTACCTAGTTATACTTGTGTTCAAATTCACAAAATATACCTCTGTCACAACACAAACCCAGAACTAATACCAGATTAATGATCCGTTCAACTAATCTCAGATTTAATGATGTAACATGGCAAAGTCTTAGAATAGTGATTGACTTCACATGCAATTTTCACGCTGCCGGGCTCTTCCCCTGTCTTTATAGCTCCCCTGGACTCCAATTCCCAAAAGACCCAGCTTCATGAAGTCAGAGCCACGTGCGCTCCAGCGGCCAATTGCGTCCTTCGTTCACTGTCTCCAGAGTTCTGACCGCTTACACCTGCAGTTAATCAGCTATGTTTTTATTTATATGCGTTCTCAGGCTATTTCATTTTGCGAGTTATTACCAACCCTTTGGATTACAGAGCGTTATATAGTTTCCGTCTGTCTTTTCTCGTGTTTTGATCTTTTGCTACGTTTTTCTGGTTTCCTTCTTTGCTTGCCCCATTGGATTTGTTTGCTTGGTTGGACTGTGTTTTTCGACTTCTCACTGGGACTGTGTCTCTACTCCGATCTCGTCTTCTTTGTTCGCCCCGTTTTTGCTTATTATGTGCTCTCTGTTTAGCCTGCTCTATATTACAGTCTTGTTTAATAAAAGGATTTGTATTTTAACTCTGCAAGCGTCTGACCAGTCCTGCCGGTGTGACAGCAATACAACTATAAAACGGAATAGACAGAATTCGTAATTCCAAAGCTAATTATAGATCATCATCAGAGGCATTACAATCACTTGCAAAATTGTTTTCTGTTATAAAGTACATTGCAATACTTGTTCAAATCTTTAAAAGTCTTTTATTGTAGAACTGTACATAAACAATTGTTCTGCCAATGCTACTTGATAAAATATATTACTTTTATTTAATTTTATTCACTTAAGTAATTCATTGTGTAATGGTTTTAAAGTGCTTACTAAAAAATTGAGTATGCAGCTACAAATAGTGGTGTTCAGGACAATGCACTATATTGTAAGCAAACCACAAGTAATGACAGGTGGTTATTTTATCCATGTTCTCTAAGAGAACCTGTATGCTGGTGTACACACAACAGCTTTTGAGAATTAATAAGGTAGACTGACGTGTAGTAATAAGTAGCCTCTAAAACTTTAGGAAATGTATCTTCTAGTAGATCATCATTATATCATCGTTTCATCAACTTTTTAGTCTATAGTCATACAAAAAATAAACAGAGTTAAAACAAAACTAGGTTCTTAATTAGGATATACAGTATTAAATATGGTTTAAGGTCATTTACTTGATATGCGTGCTGCTGCCTGACCTGTTCTTTCAGTATTCCATGGTCCATACACTGACCAATTGTTAATATCTTAATCCATTAATACAGAATTTAGAGTATGTGCATATATTAAGTATTTTTACAACAGTTTTAAATACAGCTCAGCCAATCAGACATCGGAAACAGGACTGTCAGTTTTATAACTGATTTTGAAGAGTAGTGAAAATGCTTTATGCACTAATACATTAATCCTTAAATGTCCTTTCCCATTTCACATACGATTATTGTACCTACTGGTTGCCCAAATGCTACAATAGCTGAAAAGCTTGGGTTACTAACCTGCACAAATGGCCGGAATAGCCAATGATTGGTATCCATCACTGTCACATTTTGCTACTATGTCTCGTGCCAGTCCTTTGATAATGCCTGCGTCCTTTTCTCCACACACATGCATGATCACCTTGCAGGGGAAGTTTCCAGGTTGGGTGGTAAAGATCTCTCCTTTGTTTACACGCGCTGGAAAGAAAGAGCTAATGAGAAAGTACACCAACATCTCAAATACTACCCCACAATCTACAAGTGACACTTCACAAAAGACCAGTGATGTGGTTCATTCAAATGCACCTTGATTAAAGTCAGCATCAATCAAGAACTATGAAAATCGTCACAGAAATAAAAAAAGTTCAGTAGTTTCAAAAAGTTCAAAAGTCTCTGTTGTTGCAGTACCATCTAATCATTAGCATTTCCCAAACTGTAGTTTTGATTGACCCATTAATGAGTTGTAAACCACACTGTGTTGTATAAAACCCCTCCCCTTCCTACCTCCTGTTAGAGCAGCCTGCACTTGTGGTCCAGCAACAGTCAGGATGTCATTGCACACATCTGTAAAAATGCATATTTCATAATGAAGGAACATTTCCCCCAACAAACCATTAAAACAGTCCACCATTCAGTATGATACTATGGAATGATGTTTAGCATAAGACAGTACCTGTCTGAAAATCATTAAAGTCTGTGGTGTTTACAACAGCATCAGTAACCTCGTTGCTGATGTCACCGAACACGAGATGGAGCTGGCACCTTCCCACTGTGATGGTGATTTCATCAATTTCAGAGCTTAGAGACTGGAAGACAGCTGTGGCAGCAAATATAAAGAGTTCATAAAAATGTGGCTGCAGAAGATCAATGAAACATAAATGTGCAAATATTGACTCTGAGGCTAACAACACTAGACAGTGTGGATTACATTTGAACAAACAAACCTACCTTGCCCAGTTCTATCCACCATTTGGGCACTCAGACCTGTGAAGACTGCCTGGTAGATCTAGCAACAGTGACAACATGTGTTTGTACAATTTTTATAAGAAGTGAACCCAATGTCATTTCAAGAAAGGGAGCCTATGACATACTAATAAGACTAGTCAAGCCTAGTTTTGCTGGACTGCCATCAGCTTTTGTCTGGCATCTCAACAATGTGGAGGCAGGGTACATACCTTTCTTATTACTATTATTATATGTGGTTTCTTTTATGTAAAACTGTGGTACATGAAAATGTAAGGCAGTAAAGTTAGTTAGTAGCTATTGAGGTTCTGTGTGACTGTTTTAATGTTTGTGAAAGTGGTAACAGAGTTCATTTTTAAGCATTTAGCAGGATTTGGATATTCACAACACCTGCATATATTATAATACCAGTGTGTTATTTGTTCATTCTATCTAAAACTGATCCTAGATGTTCTGTAAATCAAGAAGGTTTATTAATTAAATAATCACAACCAAATATTTACTCCATGTATCAGATTACTTAAACATTTAAGAGAGAGAGAACAAAATGGCAGCTTATTAGTAAAATGAATTTGTCTAATTTTATTCATATATACAGTATTTTATCTGGTTAAAACCGTATATTTGAATAATGTTGGACATGTACATTATATTGGGGCCTATAACAGTCATGGTTCCTTTTAATGGTGTGCTGGCTCAATAATGTAACTGCAGGGCCATTTAAGGTGGAATAACGTAATTCTGCTAGCAAGAAGTCTCAGCTTCATCCTCTTTTTACTGATCCTCTATAGCTGAGCCAGGTACATAAGTATCATCAACCTAACATAGGTACATTAACTTAAGGTGGGAAAGTGATGTTTGACCACGTCACAACCCTGAATACTTACGTTAGCATCAAGCTAACAGAGATTACTTTTAGTGGAGTTTTGCACAGTGGGTAGTGCTGTGACATCACAGCAGGAAGGACTTTCCTGGCTAGTGCGTCCGGGGTCCTTTGTGTTTGGAGTTAGCATCAAGCTTACGGAGATTACTTTTAGTTTTGTTTGACCAGGCCAAACCAGAATACTTGCACTCGCTTGCAACGTGGTCACAAGTCAGAAATTTTGCACCTGACCTTCTGACAGCAGAGTTTGACAAACACATTTGTACCACTGTATGTCTTTGCACTAATTCCTTTTACATTAATATTTCCAGCAAAGACACAAACCCATATGAAACGGCACAACTTCCTCCAACCTAAGCTTGTCTCTGCAGCCTTGTAGCAAGAGCCACATGCGTATTTCATCAAAGTTAGTCAATCAGTCAGTAAACGAAAATGCCTCTTTTAGGCCAGCCCGAGAGGCAGTCCAGCAAAAACATTCTAATAGAACGTTAATTGTTGGCAGTGACCAGCAAATAAATCTTTTCTGAATAATGAATCCAAAATATTCAAAACATTTTACCTCTTCAGAATCAGCATAATTAGGCATTATGGCAATGCGTATGGTGCTGAGAGAGCCAGTGAAAGACCTGCCAAATGTGCCAATAACCTCCGTCAGAATATTAGTGGCGTCTCTGACAGGTACTGACAGAGCTGGCCCAGGCCCGATTACCGGCATAGCGATAGAGCTCAAACCCTGCTGCTCACAAAGTGACAGAGCTCGCTCCAGACCATAGCGCAGCGCCTGTAACACATTAGCATCAGTAACACGTTAGCAACATTGCAGCAGTGGTACTTTTTAGTGTCCTTTGTCAGCACACTCAGTTTAACTTCGTAACTCATCAACAAGCTCCCCAAATGCAGTCAGCTAGTAGTGGCATGAACATATAGGACAGAATATTTTACATAAAGTTTTTTTCTTTTATTATCTAATAAGAATAAAATAAATTGGTTTTAACTGTGGGACCAGAAGCCTCCAAAGACACTGAACTTCTTAGTTTATCTCCTGATGAAATGACGGGGTCGAAGCTAATCCTGACACATGAATAGATCAGTGCATTCATGGGATTAATTCTTCTATTCCTTATTGGATAAAAATCTCATATGTAAAACACAAAGGGCCTAAGTTGGCTGTTCAGTGGACTGATACTGACATGACATGGGGTTGCAACTTGTGAGATGTTACTTTGAACTTGCATATTTCAAGTCCTTACAGCAAAATTCAGTGTCTCTAAACTTTCCCATATTTATTATGCGACTTCCTTTGGAGTTGATTCATCTGATCATACAGTTTTACCTAGTTCACTCTTGCCTCTTACCCTTTCACTGTCAACTGTGTTTCCACGCCAAGCCGTACATTCAATAAAGAACACCTTGCTGCACCCCAGGGGAGTCCCGTCTACTTCCAGCATATCTCCAGAAGTAAGTCTGCGCTTTCCTTTGGCAGCACCAAAATTGGTTTTCAGCTGTTCTCCTGCTTTATCCAACAAGCACATCCCAACCTTTGTTGAGTTCAGGTTTGTTTTCAGCATCGGGGCAACAAGTACATCAACCTGTTCCAAACCAATTTGCATTATTACACATTTGATGCCTATCAAAGGGTGAGTATGATGACAAGACAAAACCTCAAAGACCAAATCAAAATCTC
This sequence comes from Semaprochilodus insignis, assembly GCA_034552555.1. NCBI lineage: Eukaryota > Metazoa > Chordata > Actinopteri > Characiformes > Prochilodontidae > Semaprochilodus > Semaprochilodus insignis. Next base: position 6,706 of record JAVGWN010001281.1, on the reverse strand, counting down.
CACAATCTGGTACTGCTGCTCCAGACGTAATCTTTGTCTATTGCAAGAGAACTTGGAACAATGTTTTTGTTAATGTGATTGTGTAGTGTTATTTGAAAATCTTAATTATTCAAACTGTCAGATGCAGCAATACCTGATTAGGGCCCTAGTAAAATGCTTAAGATGAATAATTAATCATTAGCGTTACCTGTTGTTCTTCAAGGCCTCCAAATACAATTTCAAGGTCCACAGAGGTACCTGCAGGAGTTCTTTGAGGGCTGGATAGAGCTGTGAGTAGATTAGGAAGGCTTCTCCATGCTCTGCGTCTGTCTGCTGCAACACTGTTTTGTGTATTATATTTGGGTACTATCAGAACCTGAAAGGAATTCTGCACTAACGCTTGGGTGTTTAATCCTTCCCTTCTAAAGAACTGCACAACCCCTGGTCCTTCCAGTTTAATGTTGTCCCAGACAAGAGAGCCAAGAGCTGAATCCAGCTTCTCCTTTAGGTCTTTTACTTCACAACGTGGTCCCGAGATTTGGACGCGTGGGCTAGGTAGGTGTGAGGCTGCTAGATTCACTCTTGCAGTCTTTACGCCTACTAGTGCGAGAAGGTCAGAGAAATGATCTACCATTTCTGGTAAATGTAGAGGTAAAGAGTCACTGTACCAGGCATGGTTTTCTCTGTAGTCCTGAATAACATGTTTTAATGTGGATACTTCAGTGTTGTAGCCCACCAGTTGCACCTTCATTCTAGGGTCAGCATTTGTTCCTGGGTCATAGGTAAGTTCCACCCTTGTACTTCCATGGTTAGCCTGCTGCAAGGCTTGTCTCAAAGCTTCTTTCAGAGTGTCTTTTCCTGATGACTCTGCTTCCCCTTGTTCCAGTGGCACTGACTCCACACACATGTCCCTCTGCACTGCATTTGCTGCTTCCTGTAGCGCCCCACTGGACAGACTCAGCAGGACCAGGGCTGAACCTCTGGTCTCAAGTAAAACCGGACTACGTAGACTCTGTTGGAAACGTGTCTGGAAATTCTGCATTGCACCACTTGATGACAAGAATTTAATGAGGGCCTGATGAAGTTGAATGCTTTTCTCTTGAATCTGATTCACTAGCTCTTGTAGCTTTGTTCCTGCAGCTTGAACTTGTTTTTCAGGACCTTTCAGTTCAATGAAGCCTGTTCTTTCTTTTACAATTTTGATTTCTGAAAATTTTGACTTCATCTCCTGTTCAAACTGCTCTTTCACAAGAACATACTGCATCTCAGACACAGGATACTCTTTACAGGCCTCCTGCTGCAACTGCAAGGCATCCAGAGCTGTCAAGAACTTTCCCATCTCCTTCTTCTCTCCAACAATAACAGTTATACCTCCATCTCTATAGATTCCAAGGTTTTCCGTGGGCAGGAAAAGGTTCTGCTTCATGATCATTAGTCTTTCAAATTCCACCTCAAAATGAATAAGATAGCGATCCTGCACTTCCCAAAATATATTTTCCACCTTTGCTTCCCACTTCTGCTGGGCAACATCGTCTTCACCTGATTGAACTTGATCCCTGAATATCACTACCTTCTCAGACTCAAAGTCCAACTTGTAGGAACTGGACAGATTGGAAAGACGTAGCTCCAAGTCTGACCCTGCTGCTGCACTCTCTTTTAGGAATCGCAGTAGGTAAGGGTCCAGTTTCAACACCTTTTCCATTGGTTTACCACCTGAGGCCATCTGAAAACAAGTAGTGAGCAGATGAAAGCAGATCATTGGTTGCTAATAACTGCTAGAAATACTCTAATACCTTTAATACCATGCCTAGATAATAACATAATCCCTGTAAGTATTCAAGGTCTGAATGGGACAGCATTCTGAACTCATTTGATAGAACTGTGTATTTTATAAATGTACTGTATATACCCTTTTTAATGTATATATATTTTGATATCAATGCGTAGGTAACATTTTACACTGTGTCATATAACAACTACATGATTACATGTCAAGTAACTAATTAACCATTGTTAATATATTACTCCATGTTAGCTAATGCCCTACTTCATGTTAGTTAGTCAACACTAGTCAACATGTAAAATGTTTCCAGTGTGTGTGTGTGTGTGTGTGTGTGTGTATAAACATTGTAAGACTATTAAAAAATGCAAAACAGAATAGATATTTACTGATAATTTACAATTATTATTAATTAATTTAATTAAATTTATTAACAATTACATAATTATTAATTCATGAGACTTCATTCTGGACCTCAAACAATGAGGAAGTAAGTTGAGAAAAAACAAATGGCTAATATTCTGTGTCAGGTACGATAAATCCTCTGGAATAAGTGCTCTTTTTCTCTTTACAACTGAATTAGTTTACACGCTCATCCATTTCAGGTTCCAGTAAATACTGCTATCAGCCCATGGTGCAAACACTAGAACAGAGCTTCCAATTGGCTATACCACATGCCTGTTAAATGATGCAGTATTTATTACCTGTTGACATGATAATGAAAGTGCTGTTTTCTTGTCCTCTTGTATCTCATGTCGGCGTAGCACGATGTGCAGATTTCCTTGTCTGGGTAGATTGACAGTATGATCTGTTTTGCTTAATACTCGTTCCTGGTCTTTGAGTGGAAGAAAATAAATAAATAAACACAAAATGAAATGAATTCAATAACTTTTCATACTATACTGATACTGATCCTCTAGCCAGTGGGTACAAAGTACGTCATATATATGTAGCCTGTTGGATGCTAGGACGCAGCTGGAGGTGCAAGCTGTAAAGGAAGGGTGCAAATTGCGAATATAGGGAGCCCTCGCGAGATCTGTAAACTGCCGCCATCGTTTGAAAACGTGCTTGGAACGCCAACCAGCAGTTTGGATAAGGACCAACTTTCTTTGACTCGCACTGTGTTAACAGTATGTATGGAACCCCAAAAACGACTAGAGAGAAAAAAAACCCCATAAAATACACCGTCCTAGTGGGTTTTTACGCAGTAATATACGCTGTAATATTTCACTACGCCGTTAAAGATGCCGCATTTTCGGCGCTCCAAAAGTATCCTCGAAACGGCGTTTTTTGTGCAATGTTACAGCGGATTTTACGCCGCTCTGGCGATGTTAAAAGCGGCGTTTTGAAGTATGGTAATGAGCTCCAACCTGCCGGTTTACAGAGCTAATAGACTTAAACTCCTTCCACCCAATCCCTGACTGAGAGAGTCAGACCACACTAGTTCAGCACAGAGCCGACCTGCTTATAATCCTGCAGCTCTCTGGCTACAGTTTATTACTCCAAACTTAAACTTCTACACCTTTATACACTCCTGCGGGGAGTGTATATATATATTATCAGGTTAATACGAGATGTCACAGGTCTATTTCCTGTGAAACATGTTAAAGCCATAACGCTGCTGGCTGGTGAACAGGCTAGTAGCTGTGTTTGACTCTGTGGTTCAGTGTGTTACTGTAGTTCGGATTAAACTACACCGAAATATTCAGACCAGTTCACAGCAGAAGCGGTAACCGCAGCATGACGAGTACGGGAAGCGAACCAGTTCAAACCCTGTTCAGACTCAGCTACTAACGGACGCCTTACGGACTTATTCCGGCTCCAATACTGATTTGGTTCACGACTCACTACGTTCTCTTTGACGTGTTCACTGACTTACAGTTGCATCTTACACGGAGGGAGACGTTTCATCTGAATTTTGAACTGCTGCGGTTTGACGGTCGCCCCTCTGGACGGTTTCAGTCGTTTGTGGTGAGCAACAGCCTGTAGTTTTACTTCTGTATATGACATTAGCTAGCTAAGGCTAGTAACCGAAATGTTTTTAAAGTTGTTAACTAGCGAGTGTTACCAAGTGTTAACTAGAAACACTAATATTCTACTGGTTTGGTAACTGACGAACTTAATGCAGCTGCGTTTGGCCATCGTTTCCTCAGCTAATATGGCTATGTAACCGGCCACAATTATGTCTATGATAATGCTAAATTAATTCTATTAGCTGTATGGTATAGTAATGGGATAACCTGTTCCCGCACTGTCAGCTGTCCATTTACTTTTAAGACAATAAGGATAGTTGGCTAGATATCAAAATGACCAATAAACTTTAAGAAGATTTAGTTTTCCTGCCTCATTAGGGTGAACTCTTGACAGCGCATTATTTAGACGAACTTTAGTGTGAGAATTTAAAGCCAGACTTAAGGTAAATCTATCTAATGTAGCCTTGCACACGACTTGTGGGAGTTTGTGTTACATCTAACAATTAATTATCTTCAGAAGCAGCGATTTTACATAATTCAGTCGTTGTGATGATTTTATCTTAATAGTATTTGCCATGGACGGGTCTGCTGCCTAAGAGATTAATACGTGATAGACCTTATGTAGATGACAGGGAATTGTGTTTTATTCAGGTGTTTTTGCAAGGAAGGGTGTTATACATAATGCTGGGCACCAAAGAGGCCTACGCTTACGTTAGATACACCATGTCCCAAATGTAAATAATGTGAACCACATGGTTTAGGCCATGACAGTATAATGTTACATACCTTTTACACAGTCAGCAGTAATACCCAAACGGCCCTCTACTACAATATACACTAGTTAAAATTATACATTCAATAATATATTTAAATCAGCACATTTGTTTACCATTTTATGAAATAAATTGGTTTGTGTCCAAGTCTGCGTGTGTCTGTGGGTATGTATTAGGGCTGCCCTCTGGAAGTCGACGAGTCGAATCGTCAGTCGGAGACCCTTTGAGTTGACTGAGAACCTTCAAGTCGGCTGACAACATTGACAACATTGACAGAGTTTATTTATTTATTTATTTATTTGGTCGTAAAACAGACAAAAGCAAAAGAACTTTAAGAATTTAAAAAAACATTTTAATAATTATTAAAAGGGGAATAATAAATATATACAGTATTTAGGTTATAGCTGGGCTATGACGCATGCTTGCTAAAAAAAATGAATCCACGTGACAACGTGCGCTGGCAGTTCACCGTTGAAGGAAGCTAAAGCTGTGAAGCTGAGAAACACGGGTGGAACAATGCCTCAGAAAAAGTCTGGAGGAGCTTTGGAAGAAGAGAATCCGAACAAATTAAAGCTAATTCTGCTCGTCATTTAGTCAGACATCCAACACTGCTTCAAACCAGTGAGCTGACTTTCGTTTTAGACAAAATGGCTGTTTGCGGTGAAGGAAAAACGGACCGAAGACGTTTTATTATAATTACATTATTTTAGAACCTAGATATTTTTATTTATTCGTTTACAGCTAAGATTATTTTTACTTAAAGATAAGTACAGTCACTTAATATGCCTGCCGATAAACGAGAAGTAATTATTTCAGCGCGGGTAATATAATAATTACACAGTTCAGGTCTACCGTTCTCCTTTTCATCTAAAAATAATTTAAATATTGACTAATTTGGTTTTATTTAGGAGTTCATTATTTATGAGAGATGAAAGACGAAGGGTCATCCTACTGAAGAAGCTGTTAAAAGTGAAATTAAAAAGACAGGCTAGAAGCGCTAATTTTTAGCATAAATACGTGCTTGCTGCCGGACACTATATTCTGTAATTAAATCAGGCTCCAGATCGTTCATCATATGCCACGTCTCTTTTAGTTCAAAAATATGTTCCTGTGACTCTGCTGACTTTCTAAGGAGGACATCAGATCTGAAACGTATGCCAATTGATTTACTGATTACTAGATAATGTATATGGAGAAAAAACATGAACGAATAGTCAAATCGTCGGCCAGGACGGGCGAATCTGATTCGACTGACAAAATTCTGAGTCGGGTACAGCCCTAGTATGTATATACATGTATGTGCTCATCTACGGTCATTGTCCATGTTTTTAGCTCCACTGGCCATATAAGAGCACTTTGTAGATCTACAGTTACAGACCGTAGCCCACCTGATTTGCTGCATGCAGCAGCACTTTGTAACAAAACAAACAGGGTAATAAAGTAAACCGAGAAACAGATGGATGACAGTCTGGAACTGTAGAACTACAGAGTGCTCCTATATGGTCAGTGGAACTGTTGAAATGGACAGTGAGTGTAGATACAAGGCGTAGATGAAAGTGTGGAGATCACAACTGAGCCAGAGCGGATCCAGAGTCGATCCGGAGGTGGGTGACGGTAAACGGATCGAAGGAGCACAAAAAACTACAGTGGTGTCCCGGATCTGATCTGAGTCTGGAATCCAGATCTGTTCCAGATGTGGTCCTGTGTGCAAGTGCAAATGCAAAAGTTAATGCTATATGGCCAAAAGTATGTGTACATGTGGTCATCATACTTATATGTGCTTGCTGAATATCCCACTGCTGGAAAGACTTTCCACAGGATTGTGGAGTGTGTATGTGGAAATTTGGGTCCATTCAGTCAAAAGAGCATTAGTCAGGTCAGACACTGATGTTAGACCAGGCCTGACTCATAGTTGATGATCCAGTTCATCCCAGAGGTGTTCAGTGGGGCTGAGGGCAATCAACCTCCACACCAAGTTCACCAAATCATATAGACTGTTTGTCCAACAGCCTACAGTCACTACTCCTGCACTTCTTCTGAAATCAAAGGTATTAACAGGGACTTTGGCTCCCTTGTCTGACAGGCAGGCTTTATACTAGATGTTTATAACATTGCTGTGAGGATTTAGTTGCCTTCAGCCACAAGAGCATTAGTAATGTCAAGTACTGATGGTGGGTGATCAGTTCTGGATTACCTGTCTT
>JAVGWN010001280.1:0-12608 GCA_034552555.1 Semaprochilodus insignis | reverse complement strand
CACACTTATTAGTGTAGTGTGCGGTTTGAGATGTTGTCTATGTTTTATATGCTACACAGATTTCAGTAGTAGCTGTTGTAGAAATTAATGAGCAGACCAAGTAAGTGGAAGGGCTTTGGAGAAGTGAGTAAACGTTAGCTGATTAACTTACCTTCCATCTAAGTAGGACTTGTCTTACTGGGTTGGGTGCTGAATCGTTAAGACAAATGTAAATATAAATGGAAACTTCAGAGAGGTTATGCTTGCATGATTGCTTGTCGACACACCTACTCTCTAAACGTCTGTAGATTATAATTTAACTATATAAAAAAATCCACTGGTGACAGCATGACCGTCAATGAACAAAAGGAGGAAAGATTTAGGAAACTATTTTGGGTCCTTAAAAGGGTTAGGTGTATCTACTTGCAGCTACTTGTACCATTTTTTTGTCAATATTCTTTATCTTTGTTTTTTTGTGAATGCTTGACAGTTAGATTTCATATGTTGGTTTGTCACTGTGTCTTATCACACTCATTCTCATGCCTCTTCCCTACATTTAATTTTTCTTATATTTAAAGGATGAGTTCAGTATTTGAACATTTCAAACATTGCCTCACTGGCAACTTTGTGCACTGCTGATACTGCACTCTATTAAATTGTAGTCTGTGGACATATTTTATTGATCTGCAGCTTCATGTTATACGTGGCCTGCCAGCCAATAGTTAACAATTTTTCCTTTCCTCTGATGGTGGCAGCTGTGCCATTAAAAAAAAAAGGGGTGGGGGGCATGATGAAGTGTAAGAGCATTCTGACAAGACCTTGCAACTTAATTTACTGATTGACATGTAGTCATTAATTCAGCCAAAAAGCACTGAATTAACTGAAAGCTAACCATGAGAACCACAAATTTTGGTGAGATGGAAATCAGGATACTTCTTCATTGAGAACCATAGCAAAGGCTTTTACCTAACATGTCAAAGGATTTATATAAATATAATACTAGAAGGCATTATAAATCAACCCTTTAACATTACAGTAAATTTTGAAGACCCCGAGAGTGCAGAGAAACTGAATAGTTGGAATATATCCTCCTCTCATAACAGCATCTTATCACAGCAAACTCTGTAGTTTACTAAATATAAGCCTTGTAATGCTGGTGCAAAATTGTAGGTCTTTCTTTTTTCACAGAATTTTACTAAAACGCAGATTTTAATATACCTAATGCTTTAGTTGCAGAATGAATTTCTTATAAGCGTTTACTGACCTGAATTGGTCTCTGAATAAGTTTGCATACTCCAGCAGTAAAGTTAGGTTTGGGCAACTCGTATATAGTGATAGAAGAACAGTAGCAGCACAGAAATCTATTTATATACGTTGATATGTTTCCATTTGGCCAATGTGCGTGAGCAGTAAGCAGCAGGTCATCACCGGTTTCTCAGAATGGATCGCCAATCAGATGCTTAGTTCAGCGGTTCAGTTGGGGTAATTGCTCTACATATTGTATTTTTAGATTTTAAATATTTATTATTAATAAATAATAATATTAATATTTGGGACTTCTGTGCCTAGTGTGGAAAACCTTTCACATTAATTTGAACTCATCCTTTAAGTTGTTTTATAGTTATCTTTATTTCAGTTTTGTGTGAATGAGTTTCTCTGCTCTGTTTACCTTTCTCACTCTGGCTTCTTTATGTTTGAGTTCTAGTATCATGAGAAACTCCACTCTCTGGTAGCATGCATCTTTACCTTTTTGCCACGAGGCATTCAAATATATAGTCTGCATGAGTTAAAAATCATCATCTCTGTTCCTGTCATTTTTATTTTTGCCTCATTTCCATTTTTTAACATGTTGTTTCCCCCCCTCCTCCTTCGGGTTGTGTTGGTGCCACAGAACCAACCAAACGTATGCTTTCCTTCCAAGGGTTGGCTGAACTGGCACACCGCGAGTATCAGTCAGGTGATTTCGAGGCAGCAGAGCGGCACTGCATGCAGCTGTGGAGGCAGGAACCTGACAATACTGGCGTCCTGCTGCTTCTGTCTTCCATCCATTTCCAGTGCCGCAGGCTCGACAGGTAAGGTGGTTCAGAAAGTACTCTACTCTTCAGTGATCTGCCTGAAGCACAGTGAACCTAGCTGACTCTTCTTGGTAGGGAGGTATGAAAGATCCAGTTAGTGGTGCTCAGAGTCTTTTATTTTTTTATTTATTTTTTTTTTTTGTCTTTTTTTTTCCCCACAGTGTTTTGTCTGTTTCATGTGATGATTGTTTAATTTTTCAGGTGTTTTATGTTTTTGCAACATTTGTTTTCTAATTTATTTCAGTTTTGTTTGTTTCAGACAGTGGGACTTTTGCACATTCATTGAAGTTATACTCTTTGAATAGGGTATAAAAAGTGTGTTAAAATGTATAACTGAGAACTAGATCATAAATTCTCTCACAGGCCAAGAAGCTGCACTAAAGGGATGACATCACCTTTAGTGCAGTATTGCTGAGATAAAAGCCAAATGTCATTTTGAACATTCATGAATCCATTAATGACCATTCTAAAGAATTAGGCTAATACACATAGTGTTCATGCTGAAAAGAATTTATTAAAGCATCATACATTTCATAGTGCACTAAATTGTACACTAAACAAGTGGGTTAAATTGGTCAACTCGTGGCCTGTCTGAATTCTACTCCTTAACTGTTGGCTGTAAACTCTTTGTCATGCAGGTCAGCACATTTCAGCACTCTGGCCATCAAGCAGAATCCCATGCTGGCTGAGGCCTACTCCAACCTGGGCAATGTCTACAAGGAGCGCGGTCAACTGCAGGAGGCTATTGAGCACTACCGCCATGCACTTCGCCTTAAGCCGGACTTCATTGATGGCTACATCAACTTGGCTGCAGCTTTGGTTGCTGCAGGGGACATGGAGGGAGCTGTGCAGGCTTATGTGTCTGCTCTCCAGTACAATCCTGTGAGTGATCACAAATCAGGTTTTACAGCTGCAGTGCCCACTTAGCACTATGTCTGTGCAGCTGCTGTGGTCATACTGACAGCTTAAGTTAAAAAAATGTTTGTTTTTAATTGCAGGATCTCTATTGTGTGCGCAGTGACTTGGGCAACCTTCTCAAAGCTCTTGGGCGTCTGGAAGAAGCAAAGGTCTGTTTTAACATGTTAGCCTGTGCATGTCTTGTAAAGTGTTTTTTGTTTTCCTCCTTCTTCTTCCTTTTTTTGAGGATTTTTCCTCTCATAACTCTTAGCCTATACTATCCGTTTGGAGTGAGTGCTTCCTTCTCCAGCCAACACTAGGTCCATTTTCTGCTTTTTTGAGTATGGTGCGCTGTACTCATTATTATATTTCCACCCTTACCCCAGCCCACCACTCCAGCAGAACACCACCACTCTCTCTGCATCGCAAAATGCCTAGCCTAAGCCCCAGAGCCCTCTACTAGTCCTGTCCGTCTCAAAGGGCAAAAATACAAAACTCTGATTTATTTTCTTTTGTTTCTTCAGTAAATGGAAACATTTTCTCCTCCCCCAACTCCCCAGATGTAGCCCCAATCACTTTCATGTCAACCACAGAGAACTCAGTACTTTTTATTTTATTTATTTATTTTTTTTATGATGACTAGACTGACCTTACCTTTTTTTCCCATTGCCTTTTACCTGCTCCCTCTCACTCCTTCTGCTTCTCTATGTTTAAACACTTCATCCTGGCCTGGCATCTTTGTCAGCGCCCCTAAACACAGGAAGAAAGGCTGGGGCCTTCTGTGTGTCACCAAAGGGAGAATCTTTGTTACGTTGCTGTACTGGCATGTTGTTCTTCTAGTGTTACGGAGGGATTATGCTGGCTCGGTCTTAAAAAGAATATAATGGACTGATATGAAGTTAGTGATCCTTGGTATGCTATAAATAAGACGGCTTCTAACCCAGATACGTTTCTGATTCATTTTTGTCTACTGAGTATTCATTCATTGTCACTGTCTTGAAGCCTGAAGAAGATCCCATTGGCTAACATGGCAGATTTTTCACACACCAGTAATAAATTAAGGCCCTGGTGTGTGCCAGCAATCTCTTCTCGCTGGTTAGAAGCCCTCTTATTTTGTGCTATAGGGGGGAGGAGTGGGGAGGAGCACTGGGGTGCCAGCACCCACCACATTGGCTCTGTCGCTCTGACCCCCCCGCGCGCTTGCTCAGGGCCTGTGGAGCGTGCGCGCTGAAGAGCTGCCTGCCTGACCCTCCAGCCAAGCCTACTGATGCTTTCTAAGGGCTCCACAGTGCTTTAACAAATGATCAGGCCATTGTAAGTCCCCAGCTGCTAAATGTTTTACTGATGAGTTTGATCAGTTTTTCCTTTCACTGTAGAATGGCTAAATAGCATTTGGGAGGTTTTGGGTGTCTTGTACTGTCAACACTGTGATGTAGCTCTGGGCTGTGTCAGGCAGGCAGCTCACTATCTGCACTCCACTGCACGCGTCAGATGCGTTGATAGAGAGAAAGCAATACACATGCGCAGCACAAGCATTGACTTCTTTATTTCAGAGCTGTGGAGGCTTCTAGATCCAAATCATTAAACCACAAGTTTTTTTCCTTTACCCATTGGCCAGGATTCAAGAAGGCAGGACAGGATAAAGCAAACACTGTATTAAATCATGTAAAGTAAGAATTTCAGTAAAAGGAAGAAAAAAAGATGAATGATTACTTTCTCACTTTTGTCTCTCCCAGTATGATTTATGCCATGATTATTATTATCCCCAAAGAAATGTGTTTAGATCATTTGGAGAAGATCAAGCCAGTTAGCCTCCCTCCTTTTTTACATTTGAAATAGGATGAATCAAATTAGGAGGTTTTCTTTAAGAAACATAACACAAAGCCTTTCTTCTCTCTCGTCCCTCTATATGCATTCTTTTCATTTTTAAAATTGAAATCCTGTACATTGCATGAGTGAAATCTTAAGTAGGATGTTTTATTAATTTCTTTCTTTTTTCTTTTTTTTGTTTCTGTGAATAGTTTTTTTTTTCATATCCATATGAAACAAATGTATTGATTGCCAACCTTTACTAACGGTCTTGTTTTCTTATTTTGTCTCTTTTGGTTTTTCCACCACTGATATTGTTATTTAGAAGGTTTCAGGTGGGTGACACTATTCCTGCGTAGGTGCGGTCCGGCGGAAAGGAACACTAGGGCAGCATCAGTCCTCTCCTCTTCTTCCAGCTGCGGCCGCCCCCAGACAAAGTCCAAAAATATGGTAACGGGTTTGTAACTGCCAACAAAGAGTTCTTCTGTCTTGTGGCTACCTTTGAAGAACAAAAGAAAACGAGAAAGGAAATAAATTTATTGAAAGAAAAAAAGTATTATTTATGATTCCTCTATACTTAACATCGCCTTATCAAGTAATTAAAAAGAAAGATGGATTGGATGCAGTAAGCAAACAAAAACACAGTAAGAACCCTCTAACTCTTACTTGTTAATTATTTTTTTCCTGTTGCTTTGGTTTATCATTTTTTTCCTCTTGATTTGGAGTTGCAGCGTTCTGCTGAGCAGATGATGCGCTGTGAGTCTGCAGCGACGCAGGGGCTGCGCAGCGACAAAACCCCATTTAATGCGATCCAATGGCGCATGCGCAACAGACGCTCCCTCTTCCCCTCCCCTCTCGGCTAGTGGTCTGCAAACCTACCTGCTCGCCTTGCCAGCATGGGCCCCAGTGGACCCCCAACCCAACACAGGACACCATTGGCAATGCATAACATTAGTGGTCTGTTTTTTGCCTTGATACCACATTCCCATGTCAAATGTAGTTGACCTTGGCCTTAGCCTACCTTTACTGTGTTCCTGAAGGGTGGTGGGTTTCAGAGAGTGATCCATTCTGGTGGGGTTTAGAGCACCTGTGTTAGGTCTGTGGTCTGCGCTCTGAGCCGGAGTAAGCGCTAGCGGAAGCGAAAGCAGATATGCGCAAGCGGCGACCGCGGAGTGGCGAGACACAAAAGCCGCCCGTGTGGCATTTTGCGCCTGCATTACAGGGACCTCCATCTACATTCTGTACAGGCGTTTAAGGTTGTGACTGTAATCTGGTTATATCTATTAGGATGTTGCTGTTGTTGTAAATTTGGATATCTTGCACTGTACCAGGGTGATGGTAAATCTTAACTGTAAAATTCTGCTTCCCTTTCTTTAAATGTCTCATAATATTTCCTCCAGTGAGACCATAACTAAAGAATGTCTGTCGGAGTGTAGGTGCTGGTCAGATTTGCGCAGCGCAGGAAAAAGCGTGCAGCTTAGCGCGGCAGAATGATGCGCTTGCGAGCCCACGCTGTAGACTCACTTTTTGCTTGTTGGAGAATGAATACTGACTGTAGTTTTCTCTGCTCTTTTTGTTTTCTTCCTTTTTATTCAATCTTTTATTTTCTTTTAAAACCCCCATCTCCCCTTTCTTCTCTGCTACTCCTCTTCTTCCCTCTTTTTTCTGTTGTTTTCATTGTTAACCCGTTAAAGGCTTGCTACCTGAAAGCAATTGAGACCCAACCAAACTTTGCTGTGGCATGGAGCAACCTGGGCTGCGTGTTTAATGCCCAGGGAGAGATCTGGCTGGCCATCCATCATTTTGAGAAGGCAAGTAGTCTTGCAACTGAATTGATGCGTGTCTGTTGAAGCTCTCGGTCTGATGCAGTCTTGTAATGTAGGTGAGTTAAACTTTGCTTTTTGTTTGTTTTATAGGCAGTGACTTTGGATCCCAACTTTTTGGATGCTTACATTAACTTGGGCAATGTTCTTAAAGAAGCCCGCATCTTTGACAGGTGAACATTTCCAGTATTTTCTGTACCTTTGTACCCTTTGTTCTGTACCTTCGTCATTGGTTTAATCTTAAGGTTTAAAACATTGACAGGCCTTCACTCATGATCGGAAATGTTTTTTATTACAGAGCTGTGGCTGGTTATCTGCGAGCCCTCAGCCTGAGCCCCAATCATGCTGTGGTCCATGGTAACCTGGCCTGCGTCTACTATGAGCAGGGTCTGATTGACCTTGCCATCGACACCTACCGACGTGCCATTGAGCTGCAGCCTCACTTTCCTGATGCATACTGCAATCTCGCCAACGCATTGAAGGAGAAGGGCAATGTACGAAATGCATTTCCCTCCGATGCCATCTAGTGTCTTCGTGATTTCTGTCAAAGTGTTGTTGTAATAGGCTGCCAAGCTTCAGTAGTTGTGAGGTTGTGAGATGTCTGTTGATTTCAGTTGAATTCTTCCTGCACTGGCTCAGTCTCCTTGTAGCCCAGGCTAACTGTCTGTCCCCTGTCAGGTTTCTGAGGCAGAGGAATGCTACAACACAGCACTGCGTCTGTGCCCCACACATGCAGACTCCCTCAACAACCTGGCCAACATCAAAAGGGAGCAGGGCAACATTGAGGAGGCTGTGCAGCTCTACAGGAAGGCTTTGGAGGTGAGACCTTCATTCTGTGGATATTTGTTGAATGTTGTCTTTTTTTAGACTGGAAGCGCATGTACATGCTTAGGCTAAAAGATTGCTTGTACCTAAACACTTGCTCCTGTGTACGATAGGTATTCCCAGAGTTTGCTGCCGCTCACTCCAACCTGGCCAGCGTTCTTCAGCAGCAGGGCAAGCTGCAGGAAGCCCTCATGCACTACAAAGAAGCTATCAGGTATGCCAATGTTTCTTTCTTGTGACATATTTTGAAGACTCTGGTTTGAGTATAGTCATCCTGTGGCTTGTAACTTGAAAATAATACCTTTCTCTTTAAACAACTTTACAGAATCAGCCCCACCTTTGCTGATGCTTACTCCAACATGGGCAACACTCTGAAAGAAATGCAAGACGTCCAAGGGGCGCTGCAGTGCTACACACGTGCCATTCAGATCAACCCTGCTTTTGCAGATGCTCACAGCAACTTGGCTTCCATTCATAAGGTTTTCTTTAACACTGACCTATGGATAGTGAAAGCATTCTTAATTATTAAGTGTTGAATATGCCAATTGAACGTGTGCACTCTACTTCATAGGACTCTGGGAACATTCCAGAAGCAATTGCGTCTTACCGCACTGCTCTGAAGCTCAAGCCTGACTTCCCGGATGCTTATTGCAATCTTGCTCATTGTCTGCAGGTATGTGCTTTCCATGAGGAAAGTGAGTTTAAGTTTTTCTTTTTAATTGTTGTTTCTTTTTACGTTTTGAAGGTAACGTTAGTATTACATAAAACGTAATGGGATTTGCTACCTAGCTGTTTATCAGAACCAAATAAGTATACTAAAGTTCTTTCTTACATAGCATTTATTGTTTGTGCCTTGTAGTTGTAGCACTAGTGGCAATGCCACAAATACATATATGCAACTTACCATTACAGATTGTGTGTGACTGGACTGACTATGACGAGCGCATGAAGAAATTGGTGAGCATTGTGGCTGACCAGCTGGAAAAGAATCGTCTGCCTTCAGTACACCCCCACCATAGCATGTTATATCCTCTTTCCCATGGCTTCCGCAAAGCCATTGCAGAACGACATGGTAACCTCTGTTTGGACAAGGTAAAATGCTGCTCTGTATAATGCTGCCAGTTACATTTTATTTCCTTGTGAGAAATGTTGCATGTTGAATTATTACTGTGGTTAACTTAAGGATGCTGGACTGTTTCAACAGCCAACTAAACCGAGCATGCAAAGTGTGTGAAATTATGATCTGTGATAGTCTCACCATCATTAATTCTAACAACCCTGTTGATTGTGCTACAGATCAATGCTCTTCATAAACCTTCTTATGAGCATCCTAAGGACCTTAAAGCCAGTGGAGGGCGTTTGCGCGTTGGCTATGTCAGCTCAGACTTTGGCAACCACCCCACTTCCCACCTCATGCAGTCCATTCCTGGCATGCATAGCTCTGATAAGTTTGAGGCGAGTCCATTTGTAACCTGTATCTTAAGCTTCTTATAGCTTTTGACCTAAAAGAAAGTCCAATAAATGAACTTTGGTCTGTTCTGTTCTTAGGTCTTCTGTTATGCCCTCAGTCCTGATGACAGTACCAACTTCCGAGTCAAAGTAATGGCTGAGGCTCATCACTTTACTGATCTCTCCCAGGTGAGAACATGCAGGAAATAAATTGTATTTCTTTCTTGTATTTCTTTCTGTCAACATTCCAAAACATTTTATTAGTTTATTTATTTTTTTAATGTGTATTTTGGCATAGATCCCTTGCAATGGCAAGGCTGCAGACAGGATTCACCAAGATGGGATTCACATCCTCGTCAACATGAATGGCTACACCAAAGGAGCCCGCAATGAGCTGTTTGCCCTGCGCTCAGCTCCCATTCAAGTATGCATTTGATAGTTCACATGGACCTGATCGTATATAGGAGTTTAAAAAAATACTTTGTAATAACTTGAGTACTTTCTCTTTAGGCTATGTGGCTTGGGTACCCAGGTACCAGTGGAGCTCCTTTCATGGACTACATCATTACAGATAAGGAGACTTCTCCGGCTGAGCTGGCTGAGCAGTACTCTGAAAAGATGGCCTATATGCCTAATACATTCTTTATTGGAGACCATGCCAACATGTTCCCCCACCTCAAGGTAAGACAATATCTACGAGTTTATTCTGCTCCTGTAAGATTTCAGTAATGTTATCTTGGACCAAGCAATGAACATTGTGCTCTGTGTTGCATACTTCCATATAGCAGTTTTTTGAACATTTGCTTTTATGCACTTCAGAAAAAGGCAGTGATTGATTTCAAGTCCAATGGACACATTTTCGACAATCGCATCGTGCTGAACGGCATAGATCTCAAGGCTTTCCTAGACAGCCTCCCAGATGTCAAAGTCATTAAGGTATCTGAAGAATTGCCACACACAAACACAATTTGTCATATTTAGATATACTCATTGGTGTTTTCCTAAAATTGACCTCTTTTCAGATGGAGTGTGATGGCCAGGAGGCCACAGACAGTAATGGAGCCCTGTCCATGCCTGTCATCCCAATGAACACCGCAGCTGAGGCCGTTATCAACATGATCAATCAGGGTCAGATCCAAGTCACCATCAATGGTTTCACTGTCAGCAATGGTCTGGCTACCACTCAGGTACTGTCTGTGGAATACCCAGACCAATTACACCTCAAACACACCAGAGCACTGGTCTTCAAAACCTACTAGCTAATGAGTTGTTGCCCTATATGCATGTGGTTGCTGTTACTTGGTTTCTTATCTGCTGTAATTTGGCTCGGTTGTAACTATCATAGTTATCATGGTGGAAAAATGGGCATATTGGTGGTTTGTTAAATGAGATTTCTTTTTTTGGCTGATTTTGTCCTAATTGACAATTCTGTTTCAAAATCCTAAATCAGTGTTGCCTAGCAGTTAGGCAAGTTGTGCTCTCTGTGTGCCTGACGGATGGGTTTTGCTAACACAAAGAAATGCATAGCTTCTGCAAAGGGTTATGCTGAAAGTAATTATAATCCACTCCCCCTGATCTGCATGTGTTCTTAATTGGTGCTTGAATCACACATGGAAGATCAACTAAAGAAAACCAGCACCTTTCGAAATACACTATTTTTGTAGTGGACAGGGATGGAATATCACTACATGTTGTTGTTTTTTCAGATTTTTATTCTCGAGGAGGTTGTAGTATCTGGGACTGTAGCCTTGCAGGTATGGCATTTTAGCTGGTACAGAACAGCACGCTCCGATGTGCAGTAGCAGCTCTTCCTCAAATTGCTCTGTTCACCTGGGTCTTTTTGTACGGCTATAAGTGGCACACAACATGGGGATGAAGTCGGATGGTTTCTGTGAATGAACACCTAGGTCATGTTCAGACTGATAATTTGGTATTTGTCATGAATTATGGATTGGTAGATTGGTCAGATTCGTTGTGGCTGTATATTTACTTAGATGTGTGAGTTGCACTGAAATACTGTTTACTGTTGTCGCCTGAGCTGAGAAAATGAAATGGGAACCACCATTTTAGATTTCTAAACTGACTGCATTCCTCCAGACAGTACACTGTTTTATGTGTGATGTGTGCAAAAAAAATCCAGTGTAAAATATCTTATATTAGTTCAGCAGGGATTATTGCATCACTGGTACAAAACAAAGCAGGTGCAGTCCTTCAGGTCAGACAAGTACTGCTAAAGTTCTTCTAAAGTAGCATTTAATTTATATTTGAACTACCTTTCAGACCACTCTTTTGAAAGCAGATCTAGTTAAAAGGTAGTTTGGATGAACACTGTCCAACCCATGTTTCTCAATTTATGAACATCACAAGTCAACTCATTGGCCTAGGTAAAATGCATCTTGATAAATAGCAAACCTCAGTCTGAATGTCTTCAGTGAACACCAAAGTACATGCTGTTCCGATGTTTAACCATACACTGTCTTTTTTTTTTCCCCTCCCTCTCTGCTGAAATAGATTAATAACAAAGCGGCAACAGGGGAGGAGGTTCCCAGAACGATTGTGGTGACCACCCGCTCTCAGTATGGTCTCCCAGAAGACTCCATTGTCTATTGTAACTTCAACCAACTCTACAAGATTGACCCCCCAACTCTGCAGATGTGGGCTAATGTAAGCACCGGCAAAATGTAGACTTGAGCCTTTTGTCTGTGATATTGGGAGTAGTCTGTGTCCTGTATCACTTTAATGTGTTTTTTGGCCTCAGAACATTCTATAGCAGTGTGAGACAGCAAGAACTGCCAAAATATACCATAGACTACCAAACCATAAGACCCAAATTATCAAAAAGGTGTCTTGTTTGCCTTTCTGTACAATCTGAATGACAAACTAGGTAGGGGTTGCTGCACATGTATCACAAGCCTAGATTTACCTTCAGTTGTTCATTACTTATGCATTTGAAAAATAAAGTATGTTATGTAGCGTTTTGTGCATGTGGTAGTCTTTAATGAATAATGCCAACGTTTATGTCTCGCGGTTCATTAATGTCCTTGTTGTTTGTTGTAGATTCTGAAACGTGTGCCCAACAGTGTGCTTTGGTTGCTGCGCTTCCCAGCTGTGGGTGAGCCCAACATTCAGCAGTATGCACAAAATATGGGCCTCCCAGCCAGCCGCATCATCTTTTCCCCTGTGGCTCCCAAAGAGGAGCATGTGAGGCGTGGTCAGCTGGCTGACGTGTGCCTTGACACGCCGCTCTGCAATGGCCACACTACTGGAATGGATGTTCTCTGGGCCGGCACCCCCATGGTTACTATGCCAGGTAAGCAACACGCTTTGTATTGGTGCCTAGAACTGTTTGATGCCTCTGTGCTAAAAAAGCCAAGTGTGTGTGACGATGTACTGTTGTCTTCAGGGGAGACACTCGCTTCCCGAGTGGCTGCTTCTCAGCTGACTTGCCTTGGCTGTCCTGAGCTTATCGCTCAGAGTCGCCAGGAGTATGAAGATGTTGCTGTAAAACTTGGCACAGACATGGAGTAGTAAGTTAACCTGCCCAATTCGTTTTACTCTCACACAGACCGACATGCCTGAGGGTACCAGAGTGTAATCTCAACTCTTGTGTGTAATCTGTCTTCTGCAGCCTGAAGAAGATTCGTTCTCGTGTGTGGAAACAGAGAATCTGCAGCCCGCTCTTTAACACCAAGCAGTACACCATGGAGTTGGAACGACTCTACCTGCAGATGTGGGAGCACCATGCCAGCGG
>JAVGWN010001278.1:0-12610 GCA_034552555.1 Semaprochilodus insignis | reverse complement strand
AGACAGGGTTAACCAGCTGAAAGCTCACAAAATATTATCATGGCTATGAAAACCACCTGAATCTCTGCAAGACTGCATGTTGGTTCCTCCACAAATATGTCCTGCGTTGATGAAATATATGGTGCTGTTTAGCCAGACCAACTGGTGTGCTCAGATGAGCTACACTGGAGTTTCTACGAGAGGACATAACAGCATCACTGACCCTGTATACGCTTGACCTCCGGTTGCATTAGAATCCAGATATCCAGAATTTTCTTCAGCCCAAAATTGTCAACACCCTGAAAGACAAGGACTGGATTTCAATCAAAGAGGAACCAAAAAAAAAGCAAAAAGCAACAATTTGTGGTGCCACTACAAATTCTTTCAGTTTCAGCAACCACCCTTCTGATGATGCATCCTGAAGGTGGAATGAACTTTTGAAAAACTGTATATGCAGATACAGCACAGGTGGCTAGTGCAGGTGACTAGCTGGACAATGCAGTTAGGAACCTGAATGTAAGTTCCGTCTTTCTTAGCCTTAACATCAATAGATTTCTTTACTGCCATATGAAGGATTCCCAGTAGTTGTATGATCTATTGGCATAATGTATGCTAGGTATTTTGTAGTGAGAGAGGATGACAACACCACAAAACAGATACAAAATTATGATTTAATGAATGCAGCAAAATGTGGTATACGATTTGCTAGTTTTGCTACTACTTTAGTTTGAAGACTCACCCCGACAATGTAGATCTTGCAGTTGGAGTTGGCGTCAGTCAGACGCACTGCTTCACTGAACACAGTCACGTTACAGCGACACAAAATGGCCACCTTCCCTTTAACTTGAGGCATTGCCTGTTTTATAGACTCCAGTGTCTCCCTGTCCTCTCCTCTCACACTGCCTTAAGAAACACACACGTATCCCAGGGTGACTTTCATTCACAACTAACGCATACACATTTCAAAACGACAGCAGTGTTCCAAATCCAGGCCTAGTGCAGAAACATGAAATATGTAAGTGTGCTTTAGGTACTGACGATCTCCATGACAGAGAAAAGCATACTGTCCAACACAATTGGTCAAAATAATGACAATATATTTTCTTATACCCAGCTAAACTTGCCAACTTAGTATCATTCACATTAACAGTATGTGTCTACATTCCAATGGTGTGTCAAAGCAGACTTAGTAAGCATTTTGCATTATAGAGCAATACAAAAATAAAAAAGGAGCACAGGACAGTGCCACCGAGGACCCCCCTTCCACGGCTGCAGCCTAGCTTTCGGAATGCAGCTCATCTCATATTAAACTTACCATCCTGATGTCCACCGACCAAAATCTTCTTCACTTTTTTGCAAACGTCCAGTATCGTAGCTCCGATGTAAGCAATCTCAGAGCCAAACCTGAAACTCTGCGAAAGACAAAGGCAAATAAATAAATATGGCCAATCTTCAATCAATTATGCTCGTTTTCGTTCATGTTCGATGTTCCCAACTTTATTTTTGTGGTCTACCCATCTAGACTGACCTTCTTCAATGTGGCCCCCACCAGTAATGCAAGGGAGTAAGTACATGTGTGGGTATAGGCACACATACCTGTGTTAAGTAGTAGAGATGTGTGTGAGAAACAGCAAATAAAGCATTGACAGCTCCTCTGAAAGTGTATATCTGCTGATGTGGATCGCCAACCAGGATCTTTCCGCAGTGCTGAGCCAGCATTATGTCCATGATGACTGAAGAGAAACACACAGATCCCACACAGTGCACATCCATTAAACACATCTAACTGTCCAAAACTACACAGCAGAAGAGAAAAGGCTGAGTGAAACACTGGATCCTGTACCTGGAGTGCAATCCTGAGCCTCGTCAATAAAGATGACATCATAGCCTTTCAGCACAGGCCTTTGCATCTGCCACAGTTTGAGATAGCCTGCAGGCACAAACCCTCATGTTACAAAAAGCAAATGACAAGCACGCTGAGCCAATAAGCTGAGCAGGTGTACTAAAAATGAGGAATTCAGATCATTTTACCAAACTCACCATCATGAGTCATGCGGTATGCCATTTCTCTGGTGGGCTCCAGCTCTATCATTTTGTCCCAGATGTCTTGTGCATCACCAGCAAACAACTGGAAAGAGACAGACACCACTAAAGATTACACAAGCAGTAGGTGTGGGCAGTGGTGGCTCTGACCCATTTCATGCCCATGGTGGAATTTTACTAGCCGGCACAACCGCCCACCTATTCAAATTTCAGCATG
The DNA here is from genome assembly GCA_034552555.1 of Semaprochilodus insignis. Classification (NCBI taxonomy): domain Eukaryota; kingdom Metazoa; phylum Chordata; class Actinopteri; order Characiformes; family Prochilodontidae; genus Semaprochilodus; species Semaprochilodus insignis. The sequence goes on along the minus strand of JAVGWN010001278.1, from coordinate 10,371 downwards.
TGCTGCTTTCTGAAGACATTCAAAGCCTTTTCAGTTCAGAATAAGTGGCTGTAAGGAGGTGTAAATATACAGAAATATTACATTTCATGGTTTCAAACAGCTATCTATAGCTGAATTCTAGAGTGCCTCTGCTCAGTGGCATGCGAGTGGGCACCCCGGTTGACCATTCCACTGAAGTTGGAGGTTGATAGGTCACTGTTGTCAGTGCTGGAACTGTCTGGGCAAGTAATGTATACTAATGTTCTGTGCTCTAGAACATTTTTGAAGTGAGGAAGAGGGACATGTTTAATGTAACATCTGAAGAGCAGAATTAGGCCGTCACCAAAAAACATAAAAGCCACATAGTAAAATCTGTACGTAATTTGAGTACCTAGAGCACCTGCTGACTTAGACTCTAACCAGCACCAGTATACATAGAAATCTGTACTGTAGCACTGGGATATTGCTTCATCTTCGCTGGACTGTGGCTCAATCTATGAGTTGGAATGAGGGACTGAGCAGGGGAGGGAGGGACTGAGCAGTTAGGGACTGAGCAGGGGAGGGAGGGAAAGTGGGAGGGACAGACTTACAGGGAAGTACTGAGAGAGGAGGGGGGGCTGAGAGAGGGACGGACTGAGTTAGGGAGGGAGCGAGTGAGCAAGGAAAGGAGTAAGAGAGGGAGGGAGTGAGTGAGTGATCGAGGGAGTGAGTTAGAGAGGGAGTGACAGAGGGGAGTGACTGAGTGAGTGACTGAGCAAGAGAGGGAGGGGCTGAGCGAGGGAGAGAGTGGGCTGAGCGAGAGAGGGACCGAGTTAGAGAGTGACTGAGTGAGAAAGGGAGGGACTGAGTAAGAGAGGGAGGGACTGAACGAGGGACGGACATCCACGTTTGTAAAACCCAAGTGTAAGCGACAGCAGGTGCTACACACCATTTAATGCCCTCCCAATGGCATCAATGTAAAGCTAATTAACAATGCAAGACAGCATCATTTATAATTTGCTTTGTCTTGTATGTAACAAATAATCAGCAACACTGGTCATATTTAAAATCATGTGAGGTTTGATGTGTACTGAAAATAATTTCTACATTAAATAATAATTAATAATAATCATAATAAAGCTGGATGTAGTTTAGTTTTCTGGTCATCTGGTTTTAGGTAGCGAGAATAACCTTTCCATCGCTTCAGCTAACAGTGTCTGCTATTACAATATACATTGTATATTTTGTACTATAACCGTTATTATAATATACAGTGCTGTGATGCTAGTCACGCTGCTTAACATCTATACACACATTTCTCTGTGCCTTCCCTGTCAAGCTGCTGTGTGTCTAAACATGAACGTCTGTTACCATTTTTTTGTTTTCGTCTGGGCGCTCATCACGGCCGTTAGTGTTCCTGTACACATCTGGGACATGCTGGGTACCAATACGCCGATCTGTGGAGGCGCAGAAGTTGTTGATGGTTTGTGTCACCACCTTGGCGTTGACGAACCCGCCCCGACCCTCTGGCAGCTTCCAGGCAACATTAAACGGCTGCACATTACTGCAAAGCTTGTCCAACCGCTTGTACCTGGGGGTCATCACAAGGTCACACAAGGTCATTCAAGTGCTGAGGATTCTGGAAATGAGTGAACTCCATAGGAAACTCTTTAGACTGACCTGTGTCCAATGGCTGTGTAGGCCATAGAGTGGATGGTCTTGCATACTACATTTCTAGGGAAGCTGCGGTTGGCCTGTGTCGCCACTGATTTGTTGAAGGCCACATAGAGAAAGCGCAGGTTTGGCCATTGAAGTGCGTACCTCACCAGCGTGGTGGTCTTTCCAGTACCTGGAACAAATAACAACATCTCAGCAAGCAGGACAAGCTTCCTGTCACTTACAGGCAAGGGTTCTAGCAATGCTTCAGCTGAGAACTGACTGGAGGAACACTGTTATTAAAGCGCTGCCACTACTTATAAGTTTTATCAAGCTTTTCTTATGTTTGTGATGTCTGCTTGTTTGTATGATAATGGTTGTGTGATTCTGTACTGCAAACATTAAAAAACCCTGAATGCTACTACCCTGCGCAGATGAATTTGCGGCAAGGTTTTAAAATGGTAACTTTGTCAGGCAGACCAGTAATCAAGTTTAAACAGCTAGCACAGACAAGAAAATGAGCACAGTAACTGGTGATTAACCATACAAATATAGCTTGACAGGCAGCGTTCTTACCAGCGAAGGCCATGATTTTGACAACGTGGTCTCTCTGGATTTCGTGATTGAGGATCTGCTGCTGTTCGTGAGTGACTTGAAACTGATTCTCTCTGAGCATTGAGACAGCAAGCAATAAAATAAAGATTCACACTTTCACAATTTGCACAAATTAACTAACTGGCATATATACAGCGGCACACAGAGGTTTGGGCACCCCTGGTCAAGATTTCTGTTACTGGGAATAGTTAAGTGAGTAGAAGATGAGCCCCGAAATGCATAAAGTTATAGATTAGCAGGAGAAAAAGGAAAGGAGGACTATGCAGAAGTATGGATTCCCCAAGAGGTTTGAGCTCTGAGATAACTTGTGCCAAGGTCTCAGATCTTAATTAGCTTGTTAGGGCTTTGGCTTGTTCACAGTCATTGTTAGGAAAGGCCAGTCAGGTGATGCAAATTTGAATGCTTTATAAACACTCTGGCTGCATCTCAGCTGTGTGCATCACAGACTAATACTGCACAGCATATACTTTGTACTAATCTTAATAGTGTGAGTTCTGCAGGCTAGTACACACAAATATTAGCATACTACATATTAGCATGTAGTTTCTTACTAACAGGAAGTGATGAAGCTGACGTTATACCAAGTTGGACTCTGAAGGTTGCTTCGATGGAGGTTTGATTTTTTTTTTTTACAAAATGCAAACAAAATACACATTATTCACTAGAATACATGCATTTTTACAGGCTGTTTTGACAGATGTGAGTTGAACTCACATTTATAAACCATTTCTGGTCCTGCCACCACTGCAGCTGCTTCCTCAGCATCACCATCCACCATTAAAATTTTCCAGATGTGAAAAGCTCCTCCCTTTCCATTTCCCAGTGCATGATGGGACAAAAGTGTCCACCATTACTGTACTCAAAAAATCGACTGGTTCTAAGTGTGCATTGGGGATTTTTGAGTATATATAACTATGAAACTTATAAGTGTACAATATACTTAAATACTACATACTTAAAAAACTAGTTAGCATTAGTAATAAGGGGGATGCGCCCACAGGCTCTTCAAACATTGTCCCAACAATCAGCAGCCACTCTGAATATTAAAATAACCGATGCCTACAAAGCAGGAGAAGCTATACAAAAGACAGCAAAGTGTTTTTAGGTAGTTGTTTCATCAGTTCATAATACAATTAAGACATAGCAGTTAACAGGAATGGTGGAGGGCAAGCTGAGGTGTGGAATTCCATGAAAACCTCCTGAGAGATATGCTTATAGATTTGCTAGAAAGGCAAACCTTTTTTTGTACATTTTGAAATGTTTAATAATAATAGACATTTTGACCAGAAGCATCCAACCTGTAGCCCCAGCATAGAACCATAGACATAAACACTGGACATGTAACTGGTCTTGCTGATTGACAACTTGAGGGGAAAATTGGGTATTTTTTGATTTTAGGCTAAATCATTGCTTTAATTGTTCCTACCTGCCATCATCAGGACTCAGAGGGGGCGGCGCATTCTCCATCAGGTGTAGCACATAGTAAATATTGTAATGCCACCTTAGAGGAGGACAAGACAGAGAAGAAACCTTTCATCATCAAGAGCCTCTCCTGGCCTATAAATAAGCAAGCATCTATTTGTAGATTGAACAATACAGTCGTTCACTGACTGGCCGTTACATGATGGTCACTTAACCAGATTACATACAACTCTCTGTCACACCCACTCAGCTGCCAAAAGTCCACACTCAGCTTTTAAAGCTTTAAAGCTCAGTCTGCCAATTGCTCTGGTGTACATGTCGCAACCGTCTATGGAAAATCTCACCTGTTACTGATGGTAATGTTAAAATTTCTCATTGCGAGTAGCAGGGTGGCCACTGCCCACAGGTACTCAGAAACACCACCCGGGGTGAGGAGACATCCAGAGGTACGTAGGCAAGCCACAAGGTCCAAGACATCCTTCACCCCATCTGCCAAGATCAGCATCAGGGCCATAAGAGACCATGGGTTTGGTTCCTGCAGCACATGAACGATTTCTGTGAATAATTTGCTGAAGTTTGTCTGAAATACAAACCTTATTTCCAAGACTTTGGCTCAGTATGTGAAACAGAAAGCAGTGATCTGTACACCCAATTTGATCTGTATTTAAACTAACACAGCAAAAAGACATTTAGATATTTAATGTTTTTACCCTTTATTGATTGTTGTACATACACACGCTCATTCTGAAATTGTTTTCTGTAGCATGCTATAAACAAGCTGGAGCGGGGGCATAAAATGTTGCGAAATGGTTCGAAACATCACGTTAAACAGATGGACAAATGGAGCATCCAGGAAAGGCCTTGGCCTTTATGGCTTGAGGATCAGGCAAAAAAATGCTTCAACAATTAACAGTTTAAGAACAACATTCCTCAACGAGTGATAGCAAGGATTTCACTCTGTACAATGCATATGATCAGTTTCAGGGAATCCAGAGAAAGTCTGTTGTCTGTTGTTGCCAGTGCTATATTCTACACTGTTGTGTGCTGGGGCAACAGCATCAACAAACATGCAGTGAACATACTGGACAAACTGATCAAGAAGGCTGGCTCTGTTGTAGGAGTGGAAACTGGACACTCTGGAGGTTGTGGCAGAAAAACAGACTCTCAACAAGCTGCTTGTCAGCATGGACAATGCATCACACTCCCTGCACGCTACAGTTGACAAACAGAGAAGCACATGTCCAGTTTATATTATCACTTATTATATATATCATACACTCATTTGCACCATGTTAGTATTAACTGACCTGCTGTTACTACACTTCCACTGTATTTCTGCTCTCTAGATGATCACTCCTGTCACTATGGTAATAATACTTTATTAATATCACATTTCACTGATAGTCTTACTACCTCATGTCTCTATAGCGCAATTATACATTTGCTGCTCTTGTTAATGTCTTGTACATGCTCATTTATGTATACAGACATACCTCTCGTCTGCTTCTTCTTCTTCTTCTTATTATTATTATTATTACTACTATTATTATACCTCTTAATATGTTCATTAGTGCAATATTCACCAAAGCTGATCCTGCATATGTCTAGTACATTATATATTTCATATATGTACATGTACCCTACGCACTTTTATAACCTGTGGTTAATAGCTCTTTTTTGTAACTCTTAGTCTATTTATTCCAGTAATGTATGTCTTCTTCTGTGCAATTTGTATAGTACTGTGACACTGCAGTTTCCTTCGGTATCAATAAAGTGTTATCTTATCTTATAAAGGGCAAGGCCAAAAACCACCACTGAATGCCTGTGACCTTCCCTGAGATGGTCAGATTACTGAACGCACTGATGACCCCCAACATACATATGGACTAATTCTAGACCCACTCCAACACCCACCACAGACTGATCACGCACCCCTTTACCATCACTGCATACCTGAATTTTAAACTCTTCATTATTTGAATCTGCCTCAAAAAAACCCAAAAAAACTAAAAAAAAAACATTACTGTGCAGTTTACAGTTGACAATGTCTGCACTACTTTCGTATCACTACCACGACATTCAGTTCCAATGTATACAAGTTATTTAGAGGACAGACAATAAAGACCACTTGGGTGAATGATGATGAAACATCATTCATCGCTGCAACCAAAGCCAGAAGTCCTGTTTTTACACCTTCTGTGCGAAATCCATATTCAATTTAACCTAACAATGGAAACCCAACTTCTGCATGTGTTACAACAGCAAGGCTACATAATCAGAGAGGCGGTTGCTGGACAGGCCTGCCTGAAAATGTGCTTTGAGGAAGTGTAAAAATTTGACAATGAAAGCCGATGAAAGCTGAAAACCTGTATTATAGACCAGTGGCAAAGGAAAGGTGATAACAAGGTGATGCTCCTGTTCCAACGTCTTTGGAATATGTTGTAGGAATCAAATAAGGAATGAGTGTATATTTACAAACAAATAAATAAACAAACAAAAGAGACAATAAAGACAAATACATCAATATACTGTGTTTTTGTACTGATTCCAATCTAATAAAGCTCATACAGAACTTACAAATCACTCGTTTCTGTTTGCATGAGCACTTCACCTTATTTTAAGCTATTTCAGCTTCATACACTGCTAGAATGTGTCACTGGAGTTCATATGCACTACGTGTAATACTGACTATAATCATAATTCATAATGGTGGTTAAGGTTATAATGGGCTGTTCCAGTAACTATCACGTTAACCGTGTCAAAAACCTACTTCAAATTTTAATTCTATTACATACCCCATCGATGGTTTCCATATCTGGCAGTCTGTGCTTCATACAGGCCTCCGCCTGGGTGTACAGCCGATGACCTTTCACGCACAGCAAAACGTCCTTCACATTTACCCGTTTACTGTGTTTAAACTGGGACATGTACCTGCAACAACAGCATAGCAGTCTGTGGATACGGTCATATTACATTAATGAGGAACAGTTTAGGATAGGACTTCAAGAATGGCCTTCAATACAAAACCTTTTTAGGTAAATAGATTGAATAGGGTTGAGTGAAGTAGAGCTGAGAAATGCTACACTGGTTTGAGACTGAGACCAATTGATATAACATGATGTGCAACTTGATGTGGTCCTGGGCCCACATTGTCTTGCCATCCGGCGTCGGCCTGAGGAGGATGGGTTCCCCTTTTGAGTCTTGGTTCCTCTCGAGGTTTCTTCCTCCTGCTCTGAGGGAGTTTTTCCTTGACACTGTCACCTTTGGCTTGCTCACTCGGGGCTTGGACCCGGATTCTCTGTAAAGATGCTTTGTGACAGCCTCTGTTGTAAAAGATATGACTGGACTCGACTTGACTGAGTGTAACTCACTTTTACCCCACTGTTGTAAGAGCCCCACATGGATAGCTGTATACGTCCATTTGTTAATGAGGACACAGAATCCGACTCCCTTTGTGTGCACGTGTGTCATATGAAGCATATGAAGGCTGCAGATTTTGGAATCACAAGTGTAATCTGTAGTGTCCATATGCCTGCAAGGTCACGCATGCACGCAAAGGGGAATCAGAATTTGGCATAATACATCTAAAGACAACATCAGATCAGAAAGAATCATGTGGACCTACGAGGTAGAGTAAGCTTACAGGATGTTATTACAGGAGGGCCTTTCAAGGCTTATTTGGTGAGATTGACAAAGGCTGTCTAAACCTTTTGGTGTGTGACTGAGGTTAGATTAATTTTGGCATCTGGAAAAACTACAAAAGTCATTAGTCATAAGACTGTCCTGCATCCTTTTCGCTCTTACCAACAAGCAACAGCCAATCCCAGATTTACTCTTGTCCAGTCTCTTGCTTGGTCACCCTCTCTTTTTCTCTTCCAATCCTTTCGCAGACTCTGCCATGATGTTAGAGTTGGGAATACCAAGCTGTCTGCTTCTTATAGCTATCTGAGGACCTGTGTGATGTGGTGCCGTACAGCACCATGCAATTTTCGCAAGAGGTCCCGTGCTGCTCCTCCAAAGTTACATAGCACTATAGCACATGTTCCGGGCCTGGAATGGCAATGAGCGAGACGTCATTCTCCCCATTGTAAGCCAGTTTACCATCAAAATGATTCCGAAGCTGTTACTTTAAGGTAAAAGCAAACAATGTTGCTTTAAAGTGAACCAGTGAGCCTGCTAACAATGGAGTCCAGCTGTGTAGCACGCTGACGAATGTCTCCGACACTATTCAGCTGTTCCAGCTGGTTTTAAGCACCATCACCACTTTTTCTTCTGACACTCAAGGTGTTTCATCACAAGCACTTAGGCACTTAAGAGCTTCGAAACACTTCAAACACTTGAAACCACGTTTTCCTCACTTTGAAGGACGTAATCCTGTGTACCCGGGACAAACAATCCTGAACTACGTCATTCACCACAAGCATGAAAGAGTCAGCTTCAACAGGTTGCAGTTGCTGAGTGGTGAAGATTCTTTGAGCAAAATTAAGAGCCTTACCTCACCATGTTCAGCACACACAGAGGGTCAGCTTTAATGATGCTGTTGTCATTAAACAGGGACTTGACTTCATTCACTGCCTCCTCCTCCTGCTTCTCGTATCTGTAGTATAACTTCTTCCATGGCACAAACTATACCAGAAAAACAGGCCTATTATGACGTGCGGAAAAAATCAGCCAGAAGTACATGTCGATCTCAATACAGTCTGATCTACACCTTCAACACAGCCTGATCTACACCTTCAACACAGCCTGATCTACACCTTCAACACAGCCTGATCTACACCTTCAACACAGCCTGATCTACACATTCAACACAGTCTGATCTACACATTCAACACAGTCTGATCTACACATTCAACACATTCTGATCTACACATTCAACACAGTCTGATCTACACTTTAATATACTCTAATCTAAAATTCAATACAGTCTGATCTACACCTTCAACATAGTCTGATCTACATCTTCAACACAGTCTGATCTACACTTTAATATACTCTAATCTAAAATTCAATACAGTCTGATCTACACCTTCAACATAGTCTGATCTACATCTTCAACACAGTCTGATCTACACTTTAATATACTCTAATCTAAAATTCAATACAGTCTGATCTACACCTTCAACATAGTCTGATCTACATCTTCAACACAGTCTGATCTACACTTTAATATACTCTAATCTAAAATTCAATACAGTCTGATCTACACCTTCAACATAGTCTGATCTACATCTTCAACACAGTCTGATCTACACTTTAATATACTCTAATCTAAAATTCAATACAGTCTGATCTACATCTTCAACACAGTCTGATCTACACTTTAATATATAATATATAATATATATATACTCTAATCTAAAATTCTATACAATCTGATCTTCACTTCAATACAGTCATATCTACACTTCAATACAGTCTAGTGCAGCCTTCAACACACTCTGATCTACACTTCAACATACTATGATCTACACTTCAACACAGTCTGATCTACACTTCAATACACTCTCAAAACTTATACTCTAATCTAAACTTCAGTACACTCTGATCTGTACGGTACAATACAATCTGATCTACACTTTAATAAGACTCTGATTTACACTTCAATACATTCTGATCTAAATGTTAGTACAGTCCAACGTAATCATCAATACAGTCTGATCTACACTTCAAACAATTTGAGATTTAGAGTGACAAGGTAAAAGGAACACACCTGAGAATCTTTGACAATCTCTCTCCAGCGCTGACAAACAAGACTCACACTGCGGTAGAGGTCATCTGCTGGGAGGTGGGCAAAAATAACACTGAGTATCTCCTCTGGCATGTCCTCAATTTTACCCTGGGGCACCTCCAGATTGCCATTCACTCCCAGCAGCCCATAGTGAACATCCGGGAGGCTTTCCACAGGGTACTCCTCTTCCTCTTCCTCCTTCTTCACAGTAACAAAAGAGTGTCCTGCATTGAAAGTAGACACTGAAGGAGCTCCCCAGCTGCTACATCCTGCTACCCTCCCTACCTCCTTCTCTTCTTCTTCATTCTTTATTGAGCACGCACTCATCTCAAACTCCTCATCGTCCCCAAACATGTCTTCTGTAATGCCTTCCATGTAGTCATTTGTCACCTCTTGCTCCTCGTCCTCCTCCTTTGGTATGATGTGTCCGTTCTGGTCACCCTCTGTCTTAACTGTGGGGTCATTTTTTCCTTTTTGGGGACTGCTGCTGAGGACTCCACTGGAAGTGAAGAACTCAGTAATGTCCCTCTGGTGTCTGCCGCCATCTGTCACTTCAAAACAAAATCAAAGGCCTTAAACCATCATAAAAGGCAGTGGCGTAAACCAAGACCAGGTCAAAAGATCAGATAATTAATTTCAAGTCATGTCCTGATAAGAGACGCACTTTCACTTTCAGTCTTCAAAGAAACTTAGAGGGATATTTTTCCACACCTCCAAAGTTCAGTCTTAAAAACTTAAAAAAATTTTCTAGGGATGCACCAAAATGAACATTTTTTGCCAAAACTGGAACTGAACAAAATCAAACATTTAGCCAGAACACAGTTTTTCACAGTGTTTCATTAATTTTGCCTTTTTTTCAACATTGCATAAATTAAATAGGCTACATGTATCTTTGTCTTGGTTTTCAAAGAAATAACAATTAATAAACTGCAGTTTAAACATATTTAGTGAACAACATCCCAGCAGACACACCAACAAAGCACAATATG
>JAVGWN010001277.1:0-12611 GCA_034552555.1 Semaprochilodus insignis | reverse complement strand
GAAGTAGTCTCTTAAGTAGACCGTGAAGTAGACTCTGAAGTAAACTGGGCAGTAGTCACTTAAGTAGACTGGGAAGTTGTCTCTTAAATAGACTGGGAAGTAGTCTCTTAAGTTGACTGGGAAGTAGTCACTTAAGTAGACTGGGAAGTAGTATCTTAAATAGACTGGGAAGTAGTCTTTTAAGTAGACTGGGAAGTAGTCTCTTAAATAGACTGTGAAGTTTTCATTTAAGTAGACTGGGAAGTCATCACTTAAATAGACTGGGAAGTAGTCTCGTAAGTAGACTGGGAAGTAGTCACTTAAGTAGACTGGGAAGTAGTCTCTTAAGTAGACTGGGAAGGAGTCTCTTAAGTAGACTGGGAAGCAGTATCTTAAGTAGACTGGGAAGCAGTATCTTAAATACACTGAAGTAGTCTCTTAAGTAGACTGGAAAGTAGTCTCAAATAGAGTGTGAAGTAGTCTCTTAAATAGACTGGGAAGTAGTCTCTTAAGTAGATGGTGAAGTAGTCTCTTAAGTAGACTGTGAAGTAGTAACTTAAGTAGACTGTGAAGTAGTCTCTTAAGCAGACTGTGAAGTAGTCTCTTAAGTAGACTGGGAAGTAGTCTCTTAAATAGACTGTGAAGTTTTCATTTAAGTAGACTGGGAAGTCATCACTTAAATAGACTGGGAAGTAGTCTCTTAAGTAGACTGGGAAGGAGTCTCTTAAGTAGACTGTGAAGTAGTCTCTTAAGTAGACTGGGAAGTAGTCTCTTAAGTAGACTGGGAAGTAGTCACTTAAGTAGACTGGGAAGTAGTCTCTTAAGTAGACTGGGAAGGAGTCTCTTAAGTAGACTGGGAAGCAGTATCTTAAGTAGACTGGGAAGCAGTATCTTAAATACACTGAAGTAGTCTCTTAAGTAGACTGGAAAGTAGTCTCAAATAGAGTGTGAAGTAGTCTCTTAAATAGACTGGGAAGTAGTAACTTAAGTAGACTGTGAAGTAGTCTCTTAAGTAGACTGGAAAGTAGTCTCAAATAGAGTGTGAAGTAGTCTCTTAAATAGACTGGGAAGTAGTCTCTTAAGTAGATGGTGAAGTAGTCTCTTAAGTAGACTGTGAAGTAGTAACTTAAGTAGACTGTGAAGTAGTCTCTTAAGTAGACTGGGAAGCAGTCTCTTAAATAAACTGTGAAGTAGTCTCTTAAATGAACTGTGAAGTAGTCACTTAAGTAGACTGTGAAATAGTCTCTTAAGTAGACTGTGAAGTAGTCTCTTAAGCAGACTGTGAAGTAGTCTCTTAAATATACTGTGAAGTAGTCTCTTAAGCAGACTGTGAAGTAGTCTCTTAAATAGACTGTGAAGTAGTCTCTTAAGCAGACAGGGAAGAATTGTATGTTAAGTGTTCACAGGACAAAGGTTTGTGCTTACTTGCATTAGTCACTGGAGAAATATGCAGAGTAAATGAAAGAATATATGTTCATCGCAAGTGACCAAAATGTGTTTTGTTAAATTAAGTCAAGAAGTTTATTTGTGGTGGGTTCTTAAAACTTGCCACCTGAAACAAAAATTGAAGAACAATGTCAGTGCAAATTTTAATAGGTAATATTTATGTGTTTACTGGGTTCAGCAGGACATGAGAGACATCTTAGACTGTCAGTAATTTGATCCAGAAGAGTCAGTTAATCAGCGAGGGAAAACAGCTCAGTATCACCTATTTACAACTTAAAATAGAAAATGAACATTTGGACAGTGAGACATCTGCTAAACTGCTTAATCTGTAGACATTAATATTAATGGTACAACAATTAATGGTAAACAAGATTATTAAATGGAATTTCTATCAGTTAAAGCTTATAGAGCAGATTTCATTGGCTGCAGTTCAGACCCCATTGGCACAGCCTTTCAGTAACAAAGAACAATAATGAAGTTTTCTCATCAGGAAGTCTGCATTTTAAAAATCATGAACAGTTTTAAAACTAACAAGTAACATTTTTTAAACTAACAGAGATCTCGTAATACCAGCATATATTCTGGACAGAAGAGCATTTCTACAACACAGGTATGTTAAGTATCTATATTTACTGACAGTCTAGCACTTGACGTTGTTTGATAAGGAGCATGTTAAGTGATGCTGTATAGAAGTAGTAGAAGTAAAAAGAGTATGCAGATATATTCAAGTCAAATACACTCAAGTAAGATTATCTTTACTGAAAAACTACAATACTCTACAATATAATACTCCAGTATTGACCAGTAACAGCAGACAATTAAAAGGAAAGAATGGGGATGGTAGCTTCCTATATATATTGGTGTCACGTCTACGGCTCGGTCTGGCTCCGCCGCTCCCCCGAACTCCAGTTCCCAGAGTGCACAGTCCGATGACGTCACACACACGTGCCCGCGCTCCGCTAATCCTCCCCGGTCCGCCTCTCCCGTTTATTGATTGCCCCAGCTGTCCCCAATACTATTTAGTTCCCACACACACACGCTACCCTTGCGAAGCTTTGCCTACCATATTGGTGCAATCCTGAGCGTTTTCTCCTGACTCCATTCTGTCCGTGTTTCTGACCTGATTCTCACCTCTTGACTACTCCGCTTGGATCTTCCCCTTCAACCTTGACTGCTCGTTTCTCTCTCGCTCTTTGGCTCTCGACCCTGTTTCCGTCTTCCTGGTTTTCGCGCTTTGATACTCCTTCTACTCTCGTCTGCCTGTCTGTCTGACCTTCCGGCTTCTGACCCTCGCTTGCCCTTTCGTCGTATGACCAGGTGTTGCCCCCACTCCCTGCTGCCCGGTGTTCTGTTGTTGTGTGAGACCCCGGACTGTTTCATTAAAACCCTTTGGTTCCCTGGCTCGGCTGGCATCGTCTCCAGTTTGTTGTGCGTGAGAGAAAGCTTCGCCCACGCTACGATGGCCGAGCCAAAGGATCTGCAGCAGGCCGTCGCCACCCAGGGCCGGTTAATCGGCGAGCACCACCAGCTGGTTGCCTCCCTTACGGAGTCACTCCGTGACCTCGCACAGCAACAAACCGGACAGCAGGCCCAGCTAGAGCAGATGTCGGCCAACCTGCGTGACATCACCGCTCGGCTCGCTCAACTAGTTGTCCCGCAGGCCACTGAGCCCGAACCCGCCACCCCTGCTCCTGTCGTGGCCGGTTCGTTCCCAGTGAGCAGGCCCGACAAGTACGACGGAGCCCCTAATCAATGCCGGGGCTTCCTACTCCAGTGCTCCCTCTTCTTTTCTAACTCCCCCGCCAGCTCTGATCAAGCCAAGATCTCATTTCTTGTTTCTTGCCTCACAGGGAGGGCGTTGGACTGGGCCACGGCGGTGTGGTCCACTTACCAGCAGGCCACCTATGAGACGTTTGTCCAGGTCTTCTCCGCCGTCTTTGACCACCCCCAAGAGGGCCGGTCTTCCGGGGAGCTCCTGGTTCAGCTGCGCCAGGGGAACCGATCCGTGGCGGAGTATTCCCTGGACTTTCGAACGGTGGCCGCGGGCAGTGGCTGGAACGAACCAGCGCTGGTGGTCGCCTACCGCAACGGGCTGAACCCGGACATCCTTAAGGAGCTGGCCTGCCGAGATGACGGTCTATCCCTAGAGGACCTCATCTCGCTCACCATCCGGTTGGACCAGCTCAAGTCCGGCGCTGTCCAGACGGCTCGCCGCGCCTCCTCTGCTCGTCAGTCCCCGCCTTCCTCTTCCCATCGCTCCGCCTACAGGCCTCCTCAAGCGTGTGACGCGGAGGAGCCCATGCAAGTGGACGCCTCCCGCCTATCCGCGGAGGAGCGAGGGCGCCGCCTGCAGGAGGGACTGTGCATGTACTGCGGCTCCGCGGGTCATTTCCTAAGGGAATGCGGTGTCCGCCCCCGGAGGCTACCTCCTGCCCCCCCGACCAAAAGCCGAGTGACCAACCCCCGCGCCGACACCGTGAGTAGAGACACGCCGGACATGGTCACTAAATCATTGAAGATCCCTGTCACTCTCCGTTACCAAGGCCTTTCTCTTGTGTTCCCAGCGCTAATCGACTCGGGGGCGGAGGGGAACTTTATCAGCTCTGGGGTGACCAAACAGCTCCTCCTCCGCGCGGAGCCCTTGCACCACTCTCTACGGCTGTCCGCCGTGGATGGGGACCCCGTAGGCCAGGGGGTCATTTCGCGGATGACGCCCCCAGTATCCATGGCCGTCAGCGCTCTCCACTCCGAGGAGATCAGATTCTTCGTGCTGGATTCCTCGGAGTATGCTGTGATACTGGGACTACCTTGGTTAAAAACTCACAATCCTGTTATATCCTGGGCAGACAGGGAGATAACTCGCTGGTCCTGTTACTGTCTTCGTCACTGTCTTTCTCTTCCCCAACTCGCTATCTCCTCCACCTCGATCGAAAGCCCTGACAGCCAAACTCCTGTATGTATTCCCCCCGAGTACCACGACCTGGCCGCGGTTTTCCAGAACGCCAACGCCACGCAGCTGCCCCCTCATAGATCGCATGATTGCGCCATAGAACTGATAGATAACGCTACCCCGCCTAAGTCTCGGGTGTATCCGCTCACTCAGGCCGAGGAGGGTGCTATGGAGGAATACATACAGGAGGCTCTAGCCCAGGGGTACATCAGGCACTCCACTTCACCCGCGGCCGCCGGCTTCTTTTTTATAAAGAAGAGGGACGGCGGCCTAAGACCCTGTATTGATTATCGTGGTCTGAACGCCATCACTAGGCCCTACCCCTATCCCCTCCCCCTGGTTCCGGCCGCCCTCGAACAGCTCCGCGGAGCCACGGTTTTCACAAAATTGGACCTCCGCAGCGCCTACAACCTCATCAGGGTTAGGGAGGGGGATGAGTGGAAGACGGCCTTTCTCACCACCAGGGGGCACTATGAGTACCTTGTTATGCCTTTCGGTTTGAGAAACGCCCCCTCCGTCTTCCAGTCATTCATCAATGACGTCCTCCGGGACATGCTCGGCCGATTCGTGGTCGCTTACATCGACGACATTTTAATTTACTCCCCGGATTTGCCCACTCATGTTCAGCACGTTCGTAGCGTCCTCTCCCGATTGCTGGCGAATAAACTTTTTGTGAAAGGGGAGAAATGTGAGTTCCACCAGGGGGCCACCTCCTTCCTGGGTTACGTCATTAGCCCCGCGGGAGTTGTCATGGACGACCGGAAGGTAGAGGCGGTCCTGAAATGGCCCACGCCCCGTACTATCCGCGAGCTCCAGAGATTCCTCGGCTTCGCGAATTTTTACCGGCGTTTTATTCGTAATTACAGCTCAGCCGCGGCCCCTCTCACCTCTCTGCTTAAGGGAAACCCCAAAACCCTTAGTTGGAACCCTCAAGCGGAGAGCGCATTCCAGTCACTCAAGCAGAGGTTCACCACCGCGCCTTTGTTGAAGCACCCCGACCCAGCGAAGCCGTTTGTGGTGGAGGTCGACGCCTCGGATGTAGGGGTGGGCGCGGTCCTTTCCCAACGCAGCGGCGATCCACCCAAGTTAAGGCCGGTTGCGTATTACTCGTACAAATTATCTCCGACCGAACATCATTACGGCATCGGAGACAAGGAGCTCCTGGCCGTAAAGCTAGCATTCGAGGAGTGGCGCCACTGGCTGGAGGGGGCCCAGCACCCGTTCCTCGTCCTGACTGACCACAAGAACTTGGAGTACTTGCGGTCAGCCAGGCGACTAAATTCCCGCCAGGCGCGGTGGTCTCTGTTTTTCACGCGGTTCAACTTTAGAATCACATATCGCCCTGGCGCGCGCAATGCCAAAGCGGACGCACTATCTCGCGTCTTTGAACGAGAACCCAGTAAGGAGGCCCGTCCCAAGCTCATTCTGGAACCCACAGTGTTTTTAGCTCCCGTTAGGTGGGAGGTCGACGCGGAGATCGAACAGGCGAATTCGGGGGGTCCAGTTCCGAAGGCATGTCCCCCTGGGAGGTTGTATGTTCCGCGGCAGGTCCGTAACAAACTCATCACCTGGGCGCATACTGCGCTCACCTCTGGCCACCCCGGAGAACGCAGGACATTCCACCTCCTCTCTGGGCGGTATTGGTGGGAGAGTATGCGCCTCGATATTCACCGTTTTGTGGCTTCATGCACTACCTGTTCGATCTGCAAAACCCCACGAACCTTACCCGCCGGCAAGCTAATGCCACTTCCTGTTCCGTCCCGTCCGTTTTCGCACTTGGCCGTTGACTTCATCACCGATCTCCCCAGTTCCCACGGCAACACCGTTATCCTCACCATAGTCGACCGGTTCTCCCGCGGGGTTCGTTTTATCCCGTTCCCACAGCTCCCCACCGCCTTTCAGACAGCCGAATGTCTATTTAATCAGGTTTTTCGGTTATTTGGTATACCCGAGGACATCGTGTCTGACAGGGGCACCCAGTTTACCTCCCGAGTTTGGGCCGCTTTTATGGAGAAACTGGGCATTTCTGTCAGCCTGACCTCGGGGTACCACCCCCAAAGCAACGGCCAGTGCGAACGAGCCAATCAGGAGCTCAGTAAATTCTTGCGCCTCTACTGCCACGATAATCAAACAGATTGGTCAGTGTATCTCCCCTGGGCAGAGATGGCGCAAAACTCCCTCATTAGCTCCTCCACATCGCTCACCCCTTTCCAATGCATCTTAGGTTACCAACCCCCGCTCACGCCCTGGTCCCCCCAGTCGTCGGACGTGCCCGCTGTGGAACACTGGATGAGGAGGAGCGAGGAGGTCTGGGAACAAACACACCAGCGTATCGAAGCAGTCCTCCAGCAACACAAGCGTCAGGCGGACAAACATCGAGGCAGCACCCCGGAATACCACCCCGGGGATCGCGTGTGGTTGTCCACCAGGGATTTCAGGCTGCCCGAGGGGAACAAGAAGCTTAGCCCCAAGTACGTCGGGCCCTTCAAAATCGTGAGTAGGATCAACGAGGTCACCTATAGGCTAGCCTTGCCTGCCCACTACCGAGTGTGTTCCTCTTTCCATGTTTCCCTGCTCAAGCCGGTCATCCCTGGCCCACTAGACGAGGCCCTGCCCGAAACCACACCCCCCGCACCGGTTGCCGTGGACGGTGCCCCAGTAT
This sequence comes from Semaprochilodus insignis, assembly GCA_034552555.1. Lineage (NCBI taxonomy): Eukaryota > Metazoa > Chordata > Actinopteri > Characiformes > Prochilodontidae > Semaprochilodus > Semaprochilodus insignis. The sequence goes on along the minus strand of JAVGWN010001277.1, from coordinate 5,574 downwards.
ATGCTGTCCGGAGGCTTCTGGATTCCCGTCGGAGACGGGGTGCTCTCCAGTACCTGGTAGACTGGGAGGGTTTTGGACCGGAAGAACGTAGCTGGGTGAGCGCAGCAGATGTGCTGGATCCAGTCCTGGTGGAGGACTTCCACCGTCGCCATCCGTCCCGCCCGGCACCCAGGCCCAGAGGTCGTCCCCGGCGGCCTTCCGCAGGGTCGTCAGCCAGAGGCCAGCGACGCCGTCCCAGTCAGCGGTCTCTGAACTCTCCGAGGGGTCACCAGGAGGTCCCTCACGCGGAGGGGTCCCAGGCCCTAGACCGCGACGGAGGGGGTGACTCGCCCCCACGCCTGGCCGGTGTGGTGGGTGAAGCTCGTCGTGGGCGTCCTCGCCGGCGCTCCCGCCCCCGCTCGGACCCTTTAGGGGGGGGTGCTGTCACGTCTACGGCTCGGTCTGGCTCCGCCGCTCCCCCGAACTCCAGTTCCCAGAGTGCACAGTCCGATGACGTCACACACACGTGCCCGCGCTCCGCTAATCCTCCCCGGTCCGCCTCTCCCGTTTATTGATTGCCCCAGCTGTCCCCAATACTATTTAGTTCCCACACACACACGCTACCCTTGCGAAGCTTTGCCTACCATATTGGTGCAATCCTGAGCGTTTTCTCCTGACTCCATTCTGTCCGTGTTTCTGACCTGATTCTCACCTCTTGACTACTCCGCTTGGATCTTCCCCTTCAACCTTGACTGCTCGTTTCTCTCTCGCTCTTTGGCTCTCGACCCTGTTTCCGTCTTCCTGGTTTTCGCGCTTTGATACTCCTTCTACTCTCGTCTGCCTGTCTGTCTGACCTTCCGGCTTCTGACCCTCGCTTGCCCTTTCGTCGTATGACCAGGTGTTGCCCCCACTCCCTGCTGCCCGGTGTTCTGTTGTTGTGTGAGACCCCGGACTGTTTCATTAAAACCCTTTGGTTCCCTGGCTCGGCTGGCATCGTCTCCAGTTTGTTGTGCGTGAGAATTGGAAGTTACCATCCCCATTCTTTCCTTTTAATTGTCTGCTGTATATAAATATTGAGCCTTGTTCAGTCTTGCACTCAAGGCTCACAATTCAAGTTCACAATTCTGTCAAGTGGAAGAATCCAAAATCCTTGTAAATTCAAAAGAGTAAACCAAAACGGAATAACTGTCTTTTTAGCCACAGTATACCAAGATAACTGCATTCTGCATTGGTTAAGTGTAGAATGTCTCCATCATTCATTAAACAAAAAGTGGGTTTGGAATGTAGATAATATTTAATACTTTCATTAAAGTAATGTTAACAAAATTATTTTAAAAAGTCTGAAATTAGCTTACATTCCCAGAACATAAGTAGATATATGTCTGGGATATGTCCAGAACAAAACTGACAACTATAATTTATAATGTATGTAAGGTTTATAACAATAGCTTTGAATTATTTCATTTTGATCTGCATTGAGACATAACATATTATTATTATTATTATTATTATTATTATTATTATTATTATTACTTATAAACTTTTATTCATGGGACTATAAATCAGTTGTGGTGATGACTAATGTAAACACATTGGCTACATTTGTTTTTTCAAATGCTTTTCCTAATGGAGTCTCTTAATTCTGTTTACAGACCATTCAGCACATCATTATGGCTTACAGGTGAGAAAATGTTTGCTGAAGTTTAAGGCTGTTAAATAGGTAAACTGAGTACAGTCATATTCAAATGTTTGAACACGCATGGTCAAATTCCATGTTGTTGTTGAGTTTTTAAGTAAATAAGTAGAAAGTTTTAAGTTTTTCAAGTTTTAAGTTGAAAGTATATAAGTTAATAAGTAAACACTTTTGCACATTTAATACACAATTGCTGAATTCATTTTGAAAAAAATGAGCCAGGCTATTTCTTAGATATCAATTTTTTTCTAATATTAAACTCAGTAAATGAATATTGTGCACTAACATTTGCAAAAATGCTGTATTTAAGTTTGTTCTCTACGGTCATGTATTGCTGGCAGAATAAAAGATAAAGTTTTTAGCATGTTATTATTAGGAGAAATGTCATAATTACAAGAAAGTATCTTACATTACATTATACATTATAACCTTATAACATTACATTATACATAATAACAGTGACATATGTCATAATGACACACCTCCATCCGGCTCTATAGTTCTGAGCACTCAAAACACAGAGATTCCAGCACAAACTCTAACTCCTAGAGTCTTCTGTGAGAACTTTTGACACTCATGTCACCGTCATCCCGTAGTCATCTACCACTCTCAAGATCAGCTTCACCCAAGTACTAACCAGCCACAACTAAACTTTATCCCCTTCATCAGGCTTCTATAAAGACAATGCATGCACATTTCAAGCTGGACTCTGAAGGCTCCTTTGGTGTAGTTTTTTTTATAAAACGTTAACAAAGAAACGCATTAAGTAGAATATATTTATTCCTACAGGCTGAATTTACATATTTGCGCAGAACTCACATTTATACATCATTCCTGGCCCCACCACCACCGTAGCCTTCGCCTAGTATGTTTTCAAAATTTGACTTGAGAAGCTCCTCCCTTTCCATTTCTCAGACGTGAGAAGCTCCTCCCTTTCCATTTCTCAGACGTGAGAAGCTCCTCCCTTTCCATTTCTCAGACGTGAGAAGCTTCTCCCTTTCTATTTCCCATTGAACTGTGGCACTATAGTGTCCATCATTACCACATTCAAATTGACTAGTCCAAGTATGCATTGTGGATTTTTGAGTATACTCAACACTGACACTTGGAACTACACAGTACTACAAACTACATGTCTAATAAATAGCAAGTATTTAGCCATCCAGTTTGTTTCCACATCGCTTTTGCCCCACTTTCTCCTGGGCACGCCAAACGTTCTTTTGTTAGTTCATGCTGTGTTTGGATCTGACTTCTTTTGACTCTGACTTTGGCCTGTTTTGTTACTACGTGTTCAGACTGCCCTTGTTAAAGCCTCTAAGCTGTGTTTTCACCTACGGTCACTGTGGGTTGTGGCTGTTTGGTAGCGCTGAGCAGTTCAATACAGAGCACTCACTTAAAAGTGCAGTGTTTCCTGCGTTTTCTTGCTCTATGCTGACACTGCAACATGTTGTACAAACTTTGTGAAATAAGTTTATGCCATAATACCTGTTAACTGGCAAAGAGGTTAGATGCTGTTTTGACCTGATGTACTGATGCTGTTGATTGACTTGATCAGATTTTATATCACTCTTGGCTTAAATCAGTGAAATCTTAAGCTCATTTTATTCACCTTATTTTGCCACGCCCACTTTCAAGAATTTGTTTCTTCCGCCTTTGTGTTAGAACTTCCGGTCAGCTACTTGGCTAGATAACTAGCTAGGCAAATTAACAAGAACAAAAAACAAAATGAACAAAGTTACATGGGAGGAGACCAAAGAAGCAATAAGGAGCTTGAATGGGACAACATTACCTCATCCGAGGGTCAGAACAGAGTGGGTGGACGAGATGAAAAGGTGGCCTGAGGTTACCTATGGCGACACTTTCAATTACTTTGTACTCTCTGTAGGCATAGACGGTTCGGTGATGAAAAACAAAACTATAAAAGTACAGAAGCGTCTCAGTACCTATATAGTGGGGCAGTCGGCACAGTGGACACTGATCATAAAGTAGCTATGCCAACCCAACGTTCCCACAAGCTATTTAACGCTAGCTAGCATAGCTAACTAGCCAGCTCCTAGGTTAACGTCTTACCTGACAGCCTCACAAGCACCCGACGTGTGCGCTTCACCGAGCCAATTCTCTGAGCAAGGATGTTCTGGTGTCAGCTTCCCCTCCACAAATTGGTAAGAGCAGACGTACGGACGTTTGGGTGGATGTTTTAAATTTAGTGCTTTCAACCACAGACGCAGGTCCTCTTCTTTGGAAGGTGGTGGATGTAAGTTATATGGTGCCCCACAGCACTCGGATCGTTTTTCGTTGTATTCGTAACGCTGCTGTTCAAGCGAAATCCTCCTCTACTTCCAATTATTGTGACACCCTCTAACTGAGCATATTATACTACTCATATTGTATGTTTATCGCCATGGTCGTACTCTGTGGATCAACAATGGATCAGCAGCTGCACCGGAAGGTCTAACACAAAGTTAACAAAGATGACCCCTTGTTGTCATGGAAAATAGCGTGAATACAGAAGTGGTAACTACACAGCATGATGCCCTGCACTCTCATATATGTAATAGGCTCCTATATTATTAAAAGTACCCTAGCAAAACAAAACTTTATGCAATGTGTTATGCCTACTGAGTAGGACTGGGATTTCCGAAACGGCATGCAGATTCAGCTCCCAGTGGATCTAAAACTTTTAATAAGAGCTTGAATGTTTTATTGTGTGATAAAAAAATCCTGCTTATAGACATTCAAGAGTTTGTTGTATGTAGCCATTTTGCTTACCGTGCTGGGGTACGTTTCCCACACAACAACGAAGACTAGCAGTGAAANTCCCTTCCACAAATTGGTAAGAGCAGACGTACGGACGTTTGGGTGGATGTTTTAAATTTAGTGCTTTCAACCACAGACGCAGGTCCTCTTCTTTGGAAGGTGGTGGATGTAAGTTATATGGTGCCCCACAGCACTCGGATCGTTTTTTGTTGTGTTCGTAACGCTGCTGTTCAAGCGAAATCCTCTTTTTCTTCCAGTTACTGTGACACCCTCTAACTGAGCATATTATACTAGTCATGTTGTATGTTTGTTATCGCTGTGGTCGTACTCTATAACAATGGATCAGCAGCCATACCAGATGTTTTCACACAAAGTTAACAAAGATGGCCCCTTGTTGTCATGGAAAATAGCGTGAATACAGAAGTGGTAACTACACAGCATGATGCCCTGCGCTCTGTCATATGCAATTAAAAGTAATCTACTAAAACAAAGCTTTATGCAATGTATTTTGCCTACTGAGTAGGACCGGGATTCCTGAACAGCCGACAATGAAGGGGATTTAGCTAAACTTCCAGTGGATCTAGCCTAAAACTTTTAAGCTTGACTGTTTTATTGTGTGATTAAAAAATCCTGCTTATAGACATATAAAAGTTTGTAGTATGTAACCACTAAGTTTACCGTGCTGGGGTGCATTTCCCACACAACAGTGAAGACCAGCAGTGAAATATCATGGTACAACACATCATTAAAGTAACATCTGAAGCACGACGGTTTCCCAGAACCTGTGGCACAGTTGGATAAACGTTAGTGATGGAGTTTCTCAAACACGCAGGCGTGGGTTTGAAATCCAAGGGCAGAGGTGCTCTTTTCATCTCTTTCATAATGTCAACGAAAACTCCCGGTCATTAAGAACTAGAATTAAGGTACAGTAGAGATTTCTACGTTCTCTCTTATGATATATGTTTGTAATAAAGACTTACTTGATATCTTTTTCATAGGCCTAGGCTAACATTGCACCGCTAACCCACACGTTAGAGCGATGTCATTCGATAAATGCAACCATACTTATAAACACAGAAATATATTTAGATGTATATTAAGAACTACATGTTTAAAGCATTTGACGTTCTAAATGTTCAAACCAC
>JAVGWN010001276.1:0-12611 GCA_034552555.1 Semaprochilodus insignis | reverse complement strand
CAGTACACCATGAAGATAGCTCCCCCTGTATACTAGAACCTCTGACTGGAGTAGAACACCATTCGGGTATCTTCAGTGCACCACAGATCTTCAGTTTGGTCACATACTACATACTACATATTACTTTTAGGCAGAACCGGAAATGGCAGGCAGCGAATGTAAACAAGTCCAGAGGGGCCGAGCTAGAGGCGGAAAACGGAAGACAGGAAGAAGGGTCAGAGCCAGGGGAGAAACAGCGATAAAGAGCCGGGGGAGAGACCCAAAGAGAATAGGTCAGAGAACGAATCGGGTCAAAACCAGGAGGCAGATAGAAAGTAGAAAGCTCAGAATTGCTTAACAGACGTTAGGGCAAAACCTCGCAATAAGGTAGCGGCATGGAGGGGCTTATAAAGGGAAGTGTAATCAATGACAGCTGGAGGCCTAGAACTCGGAAGACGTCGAATGGATGTGATTAGACGGTTGGGGACATGTGCGTGTGATGTCATCGAGTGAAGCCCCCTGGGAGGTTGAGTCCGGGAGAGCGAGGGAGCCAGGAGAGCCCAGAGGCGTGACATCATTAGAGACTTTCTGCTAAAATACATCCATAAATCTTGGTTGAAATTGAGGAACCGTCCAGCCCCCCAGCTGAAATGAAGATTCTAATTGGTTCTGCCACTGAGTTTGACTGCCTGGTCATGCCAATAGGCCAGGATAGGAAGTTATGGAGAGTAGAGATGGTTTTTTTTTTATAAAATAAGCAGCTTGAGCTAAATAAAAAGTTGGTGGGCTATCGCTCCAGTAGTTTGCAATGAGCCAGCTCGCCCCCTGTGAGGTACCCTTCTGTTTTCACATGCAAACATTAATGTTGGAATGAGGTTCCTGTTTAGATCAGATGGGGAAAATGATGATCTCCAGCCACAAATGCACCTACAACAAAGCTGCAATGCGTATGAATGCATTACTGATGGATCCTCGACAAGCTCATCTTTATCATATAATCAGAAAGATGATGGTTGGGCATATAGCTTTAGCACTGGGGACAATATGAAGCCATTTACATATAGATTAACCCAAACCGTGATGTCTAATCCCTCTGTGAGGAACCCTGTGTGCCGAATTTGAAAAGCATGCCACTTCCACTTTGCCCTGCTTCTGTTGCATGAATAGCAATGTCCAATATCCACTTTCTTCATCGCTCCTATTGCATTAGTGTTTGCCATAGATATATCCCCCTTGACCGCTCTGGCTTTCAGTGTCTACTGTGTCCTGCAATAGCCATGGTGATGCCCTGACAGTATGTATCAAATAGCCAAATGAGAGGGTTTTGGAACTCCACACTGAAAGGTCCCGGAATATGTATTAATGCATGTATTAATCCCTCAGTGTTTCTCATACGAAATTTAGGGGGCCGCTTGGAACCCCAAGGATCAGTATCTTCAAATGATCGGCCTTCTACTGGGGCAGCTAGCAATCCCCAAATCAGAGGCCCACCCGCTCTCTCCGCAGAGCGCCCTCACACAGTAAAAGAAGACAGCTGTGGCCCATCTGAGCCAACGCCACAAATTCAGACGGCCAAGCCTCTGCCTCCAAAGCGGCGGAACTCAAAAACCCGGACACAAGCCAGGTCTCCAGATCCCTCCACCACCACAGGCCAGCCTCTGACCAAACGCCAGAGTCCAGTGGAATTGCAGTCTCCTCCAAGGTCGAACCAACCACAGGCTTTTGATGCCAGCCCGCCTGCTTCCAAAGAACCACGGTCACCAGTGGAGAAGGAGGAGCAGGGCCACCCACCGCTTAAGTAAGCTTATTCCCAGTTTCACTGCTTCTACTCATTTATGGTGTGTTTTTGATGTTCTCCTTTATATCAATGAAGACACACAGTATGCCATGAGAAATACAAAAGCTTGATGCACAATGTCAACGTGGTTAAAGCCTCAAAAGTATTTACTCTCCACTCTCCGTATTTGCAATCGATCAATTTTCCAATAATCATAGCTGTGCGATCACAACTATGAGAGGCTTGACATACACAGTCAAGTCACAATATTATATATCCAGAGTAACCGTCGTGTGCAGCACGGACAGCAGCTAGACGGGCTGGGAGTGACTCAGCAAGGTCCTGGTAGGTTGCCACAGGTATCTGGCGCCATGCTGACTGCAGTGCATGCCACAGCTGCTGGAGGATCCATAAAGCGAACATGGTGGTCGAGCCGGGCCCATAGATGCTCAATTGGGTTCAAGTCTGAGGAATTAGGGGACCAGGATAGCACTTTGAAGTCTTGGTCATGCTCTTCCAACCAATGTTGGACATTTCTAGTCATGTGACACATCACATTGTTTTGCTGAAAGATCCCATCTGCCCCAGGGAAGACAATCAGCATGTATCGGCCCTTTTACACATGACAACAATGACAGATACGTGTGTGGACAACCTGTCGCACACCTTCTGTACTCAACAAGCCAGCTCACGGCACATGACTTCCTTCATGAGCTACGCGCTGCCGCCGGAAGTGGTTGTTATAATGTGACTCAAGTGGTGACAGGAGCCCATTCAGCCGGCAGCCATTTAGCCCCGCCCATGCCTGTCGAAGTGAGGTAGAGTGTTGTTACTGCTGGCAGTCTGTAGCCTGGCTCTTAGAGGGGAAAGTGTGGGGAAGTGATTAAACGTTGCACTGTTCATGGCTGCCAGGAAGCAAATGTGCAAACTGCAGCCTTCCGAAAGTTCCACACGGCTACCTAGACTTCCGAGGATTATCAGCCCAGACTTCTTTTTGAATGAGCTGCAATAACAACGTTTTAAAGATGTTTATAATGTCAGATAATGTTCCTATAAGGTTAGATGTAAACCAAGACCTAACTGCAGGGTTCAGAGGATGTTTTGAGGATGTTGCCAGGGCCATAGATTATGCTACGTAGTAACAGAAGAAGAACATTCCCAGGGCAACGTTTGGAAAATGTTTAATGGATGTTACTGAGACCTGAGATGATGGAATGTTTGTAGAGAACGTTTTCCTACCCTTAGAAAGAACATTCTGGGAACCAAAAGAACACTTCACAGCTGAAACGGATGGAACATTGCATTGCATAGTCTTAGAACGGTTTTAGAGCAAATCATTTCTTGCTAGGGAGCTACATTCTGAGTGTTACAGTAAGGGGTGCTATAACAACAGTCAAGCCTGGTCATACTGTCTTGTACCACCAGTGTGTTTTCTTAACTGCCAACGCAGAAAACAGTCGAGTCTGATTTGTCCTCTGTTGCCCCCCGTGGTGTACTGAGTGTTTTAACCACCACAGTACTGTAAGTATGCCCTGCGAGTTTGTATAGAGGGGCTGTGGGTTTGCAATTCATTGGTCAGGCACTGTCACTTGTGCTTGCGTACTTGTGCTGAGTAAGTTTCTGGCCTAAAGGATAAACAGGGCTTGGAAAATCGTAGTTACAAATGAAATAGGAATGCTATTGGTACATAAGCCCCACACAAATATTACAAGAAGCATGCAGAATACATCCTCTTTAGAATTTGTCTTTCTTTCCTTCTTTCCTTTTAGTAAGTCTCAGTCCCTGTCCAGCGCCTTTGGCCTGAGGGACAAGTCCTTCTTCCGCTCGGCTGGTGAGGATGTGGTCAGAGCCGAGGCCATCCGAAGCCTGCGAGAGTCTTTCGCCGGTCTCTTTTCCAACTGAGAGAAAACCCTGGAAGAGCTCAGCACAAAATTGACCTTTCATGCCGCACTGTTAAAGTTTCATCTGTACCTTTCCATACAGTGTATAGTGTCCAGGGTTAAGGGGGGTGTGGGGTACACAGGTTTACCTCTGAACCCAAGTGGTGGTGATCATCAGCCAAAGAATGTTTGGTGTCTAAACTTCTAGTTTTGCACTGGAGCTATGAGGCCACATCAGTTAGCACCGTGCTAACTTCACGCAGAAGGTAATATCACATTGACTAGCCTAGGTCAGGGGTTTCGAACCTTCAACACAGTGTTTTGCCATATTTTGCAACCCCCTCTGAGCTGATCTGCCCTCTCTATAGCTGCACACACCAGTATACACACTGAAGAAATTCATTCATTTATTCATTCATCCATCCATCTTCTAAGCTGCTATCCGTTGGGGGTGCTGGAGCCTATCACAGTGCTCACTGAGTGGAAGGCAGGAAACACCCTGGACAGGAAAACCAGTCCAGCCCAAGGCAAGCACACAGACATACACATTCACACCTAGCAGGCAATTTAGCGTCTCCAATTCACCTGACTGCATGGACTGCGGGAGGAAACCCACACAGACACGGGGAGAACTTGCAGAAAGGACCCCCGGCTGGGAATTGAACCCAGGCCCTTGTTGCTATGAGGCCTGTGTTCCTTCACCACAGTTCACCACAAACCAGAAAGCTGTAGCCCGGTGCTGAAAAAATGCTTGAAGTTTGGTGGGCAGTCAAGACCCTCCTTGAGTAACAAGCTCACCTGGCATAAATGAGTGATCTACCTAAGGCTGTCTTCCATGGCCTATAGGTGGAGCCATTTAGCAGGGCCTGTATGCACTCGTCAAAATTATTTTCTCTGTGTCTGATGAGGTATATGAGTCTTGTAGGACCACTCTCCCAGCTCCTCCGGGGCCACATCATTACCCCAGGAGTCTCTCGACCCCGCAGGTTAAAAACCCCTGGCTTAGGTGGTTTCTGACCCTGACCAAATACAGTATTTTAGCCTAAGAGGACATTTTAAGGACCTCCACAGATGTGAATGAGTGAAAGAGATGGAAATAACGTTAGCTCTGTATATTCTGTCATCTCACGTATACTGTCTTTCCTACTTTGATGTCAGTAGTAATCAGAGATTATCATTTAAGATGATGCAACGTGTCAAATTCATTCATTAAACAATAGGGGGGCAGCATATCAGCAGGACGTTTTGGTGTTCACCCCTATCATAAGAAACCAGGAAATGTTAGCATCGATGTTAGCATTAACAGCTGTTTACTTGCTGGTCTGGAAGAAGTTCAGCATCAGACTTCAATCCCTTACTCTCCAGGAGCATCTCCGGAAGGACCAATGTTAACTCTCGTTCTGCTTCAGATTCACCTATAATTTTTGTTTGCTGCTGAATGTGGTTTCTTGCCAAGAGCTGGCAGCAGCTGCAGTGGTCACTCACCAAGAACTTCACCCATTGGTGCGTTTACTCTTCCTTTCATTGGCTACCTGGCCCTAAATGATCTAACCAGAAGCAGCACCTTCAACATGATTGATAAGAGGTTAGAATACGCCATCAGGGCAGCAGCGCTACTTCTCCATCCTCTCATGTCGGACTGATTCCACTCCTACAGCGCTACTGTGACTCACTATCGCCTCTTCAGGCACAAAGTGGTATTACAAGACAGGATGGGATGGGGTTAGCTGGTTAGCAGGCTAACTTTAGTAGAATCTCCGCCACTCTCTGCCACTCAATACCTAGAAAACTTTTGACATACTGTCAAAACTGTTATTTCTCCGCATTGTGTTTATAGTTGTAGTTCATTCTGGAATATTTGAAACTAAAAAACTTACATATTGCACCTTTAAAATGCCAGCATTGGCCAGTTCTGTGGATAGGGATCAAGCTTAGACCACATAAGAAGGGACCACATACTATAGTCCATGACTATGGAGTTTCTCACTTCCTCCTTTGTTAACTAAGTTAGCCTTTTAGCTCCAGACGCAAAGCTAAAGAAGCAAACTGAAGACGCCCAAACATGTATTGACTGTTCGTTTACACTTGAGGTGAAACTGTGTAGATATTATTTGATTCTAACCAAATTCTTGCTTTAATTCTACATCTGGTTTTAATTTCTTGTGTGTGTTTGCATGTTAAAAGCATGGGGGATTGTGCCGTCTGAGTGGGATGACACAAAGCTGTATACTGTATTTGTATGTAAAACAGAAAGCCATTGTTTTCAATCAGTGTTCAACAAAAAGGGCAAATAGTTTCTGTCCTGTGATCGAATGTTAAATTGATTGTAGATGTTGTGATGTATCCAGGTATCTAGTGACCTCCTTCTCGTATTCCTTTTGATCCCAGGTGTGCTTAGAATACACATTCAATGTCAATCAGTAAAGTGCTGTGATGTATTATGTATGTATTGTCCTTTTCCTTCTGAATCCAACGGCCTTCAAGGGATGACGTCTAATATAAGGTCTGATGGATCTTCTTTAGACTTCCATGTGGTGTGTGAACACTGTCAATCTTAGCAAACGTGCTTTTCCCCTCCCCAGTCCGGAGATGGAAGCCATGTAGCCCGTTATCAATTCACAAAAACTACCACATGTAAATACATTCATACATTAACATCTGTCTGGGCCTGAATGAAACACAATACAGGGCAGCCAATCAGAACACAGCTCATTTACAAACACTCACCCCTTGTATCTACACTCGTTGTCCATTTTATCAGCTCCACTTACCATTTATGTAAGGACGACCACAGAGCAGGTATTATGTGGGTGGTGGATCATTCTCAGCACTGCAGGGACACTGACGTGGTGGTGGTGTGTTAGTGTGTGGTGTGCTGGTGTGAGTGGATCAGACACAGCAGTGCTGCTGGAGTGTTTAAACACTGTGTCCACTCACCGTCCACTCTATTAGACACTCCTGCCTTGCTGCTCCACCTTGTAGAGTCAGAGACGATAGCTCCTCTGCTGCTGCACAGTGCAGTGTTGGTCATCCTCTAGTCCTTCATCAGTGCGCACAGGACGCTGCCCTCAGGACGCTGCCCACAGGACACTGCCCTCAGGACGCTGCCCTCAGGACACTGCTCTCAGGACGCTGCCCACAGGACGCTGCCCACAGGACGCTGTTGACTGAATAGTTTTGGTTGGTAGACGATTCTCAGTCCAGCAGTGACACTGAGGTGTCCAGCAGCACTGCTGTGTCTGATCCACTCACACCAGCACAACACACACTAACCTACCACCACCATGTCAGTGTCACTGCAGTGCTGAGAATGATCCACCACCCACATAATACCTGCTCTGTGGTGGTCCTGTGGGGGTCCTGACCATTGAAGAACAGGGTAATGAAGCACACAGAGAAACACATGGACTACAGTCTGTAACTGTAGAACTACACAGTGCTCTTATATGGTCAATGGAGCTGATAAAATGGACAATCAGTGTAGATACAAGAATGTGTTTCTAATAAATGCAAGCTGGCATTTGAGGTTACATATAGGGGGAAATTAAGATTCGAGAAAAGTGTTGGATATGCTGAGATATGCCACGTTTTGGACTGAGGAACAGGCATCTCTTTTAGGATGTGTAGGACTACCAAGAGCAGGTAAGCAGACTCCACATCGCTTCAGCGACGGCAGATGGAGACTATGGAGCTCTTTGAACACTGTAATGTTCACATTCACAATGGTGGACGACTTAAATAGCTGACTCCCATGTGGAGCGAGATGGTTCCTCAGGAATATACAGCTGCCTAAGCAGAAGTGCTCCATTATGTACAGACGTGTAAGAATAGAAAGGGCTTAACTTTGCTTGAACAGCAGCAACCCAGCTTGCAGACTCTTAAGGTCCAGCACATCCAGCAAATGTTGAATGCAAAATTTGGGGGCAACCATTAAGGTTGTGCAGTACGACTGAACAGAGCGAATCAGCAAAGCAGGTTCATTCTGTGGATGTGTTCACAGAAGAGGTTTGGGTGACTATTGACTTCCAGTGTTAGCATGCAATTGTTAGCAAGTGAAACACACTGACATAACAAAAGTCATGGGATAGGGGTCAAAAAAGGGTCATTTTGGGAACGCCCACACCTTGTGAGTTGTGAGGTGTTATCTTGTGAGTGAGACTGAACACTGGCCACCATGCTCATGGCGAGGCAACGTGACCTATTGAAGTCTGAACTTCATGATAGTGGAATGCCCTGATTGGGCTCATGTCAGGCAAACGTGCAGGACACACTATTCCTTAGAACTCTCCAGGATGCTCCTCAAACCAATACGCCATCATTGTGGGGGGCGGGGGCTACATGAAGTCCATGAAGGGCTGCAAAGGGTCACCTAGCAGTGAAACGTAGTCAGTGACATGTTTAGGCAGACCACTAGACCCAACCCGTGCCATGAGAACACACCCCACACCAGTACGGAACCACCACCAGCCTGCACAGTGCCTTGTTGACAAGTGGGCTCCATTGCTTCATGGTGTCTGTGCCACACACAAACCTTACCATTCGAATGGCCACCAAAACACATGTCAAATTGACCAGCCCATCCTCCAATTAGCTTATAAATAATAACCGTTTATGTGTTTATGTTGGTATATCAACAGGCAGAACAAACTGGAAGTAATGCAGACATAAAAGTTGAACCCTGCATTCAAAATATCATAACTGAAATCAATATGTGTGAGATATTTGGTGGTAGAGTATGTTGAATGTTTTCTCAGAGCTTAAAATTAAGCTAGCAGTAACATTTTGATTAGACAGAGCAGACGAACTGGGCAGCTGAGCGCTGTTTGTACAGTCAATCATGCCATCGCGGGGATCCGTTGCCAAAGCTAATACACATTAACTGGATTAGCTGCTTCATGTAAACAAGCTGCTGACGGAAATACATTCATCAGTGCACTCAAATGAAGGATCTGTCACATACATGAGACATGTTGGATGTGCTAGAGACTAACTTGTGTGTGTTGTATTTGTCCATGACTATTAATAAATTTGACAAACGGTTCTCGTGCATGGCTCAGTCCTGGGTCCAGTCTTGTTTAATGCGCTTATGTATGTAGGTGAGGCCAATTCATGTCTGAGTAGACAGTTATGGGCAAATTCTTGCCATTTGTGTTTTGCACACAGAGGAATTTGTCACCCGTGAAGTGAAACACCCACATACACACACACGCGTGCACTAGTGGGCAGTGAGCACATTTCCCCGGAGTTGTTGGCCAGCCCTATCCATGGTGCCCAGGGAGCAGCTGGGGGTAAGGTGCCTTGCTCAAGGGCACTTCAGTCGTTACTGTCGGTTCACACTAGTACTCAATCAAATTCTCAGGCAATGTCCCACCATACAGACCTAACCTCACTAATGCTCAATCAAATCCTCACAGCAATATTCCACCATCTGTACCTGACCTCACTAATGCTCAGTCAAATCCTCACAGTAATGTTCCACCATCTGTACCTGACCTCACTAATGCTCAATCAAATCCTCACAGTAATGTTCCAACATCAGTACCTGATCTCACTAATGCTCAATCAAATCCTCACAGCAATGTTCCACCATCAGTACCTGACCTCTCTAATGCACAATCAAATAATCACAGCAATGTTCCACCATCTGTACCTGACCTCACTAATGCTCAATCAAATCCCCACAGCAATGTTCCAACATCAGTACCTGACCTCACTAATGCTCAATCAAATCTTCACAGTAATGTTCCACCATCCGTACCTGACTTCACACTAGTACTTAATCAAATTCTCAGGCAATGTTCCACCATCCGTACCTGACCTCACTAATACACAATCAGATCCTCACAGCAATGTTCCACCATCTACTGTAAAACCTTCCCAGAAGAGCAGAGCCAGTTGCTGCAGCACATCAGGGCCAAACCCTCTATTAGTTTGCTCTATTCATGTACGTCTTTCATGTGCAGCTGAACCACTGACCTTTATAACCACTGACTCCAGCGGTCAAATCAAGACTTGCGCGTTATCAGGAGCCACATTCACAACACTTTGTAAATGAAAGCAGGTTAATATTTGAAGAGCAGACCTTTGAGATCATCCAGAGTTGAAGTCATTAAAACTCAGCAAACTTTGTGAATCATTTACTTCCTCCAGACCTTGTTGTGGTTCCACTTTGAGCAGTCGGTTATGAGCAGCTGCTCCTGCCGAACGATGTCCTCACACGTCGGCCATGCAGAGATCTGGAACGCGGGTTTTGGGCTCGGTCAGCTTGGACAAGATGGGGAGACCCCATGTGAGCTTACTGGGATGTCCTGGTCAACACCGCAAGCCTCAAGGACGTCTGGCGAGGACTCCAGCGATAGACCTGGAACCAGCAATGACGCAACGCATATGGACAGTCACCATTTCAGGACAGCAGGGAAAGGTATGTAGGCTCAAAACGTTTGGGGGCTTCTCCAGAACGGCTTGTTGATCCAGTGCACATTACTCTTGATCCAACTCATCTCAGCAGCGATAAGCTAACGTGTAGGAGTCTTTGGAATGCACACATTTCAAACCACTCTGAATTTTGATGGATCCCAAGTTTCACCCTCATGAACTTGCATGTGTGTGAAGTGCTTGTATGCAAACAATCCAAACCTTCTGGAAGTCTCTAGATTAGGCCAAACCAAAGCCATGCTAGAACAGATACGTGGTACCAAACAGTACTTCATGTGTTAATATACCTTTTTGGTGCTATACAGGACACTTGTTTTAAAACAGTCACACATAGAACCCTCTACAGCACATTCTCCATCACTCTGAAGAGTCCCTTCATGGTAAAGAACCCTTTAATCTTGCAAAGGGTTCTTCAGATTGATTGGAGAATATGCTGTAGAGGCTTCTATCTAGCACCAACAAAGCCTTCTTCTATTTTCTACAATTACAAGCTTGACTGATGGATAATGTGCTGTAGATGATTCTATCTAGCACCAACAAAGGGTTCTTCTTTTAAAACAAGCTTTTTAAAAACAATTGCACATAGAACCCTCTACAGCACATTCTCCATTACTCTGAAGAACCCTTACATGGTAAAGAAGCCTTTAATAATGGTAAGGGTTCTTCATATTGATGGAGAATGTGCTGTAGAGGGTTCTATCTAGCACCAACAAAGGGTTCTTCTATTTTCTACTATTACAAGCTTGACATTGTAAAAGAGCAGAATCATTTTTGGTGCAATACAGAACCCAGTTTTAAAAAGAATTACACATAGAACCCATACATGGTAAAGAACCTTTTAATCATGGTAAGGGTTCTTCAGATTGATTGGAGAAGGTGCTATAGAGGGTTCTATCTAGCACCAACAAAGGGTTCTTCTTTTGAAACAAGCTTGACATTGTAACAAGAGCAGAACCCTTTTTGGTGCACTACAGAACCCAGTTTTAAAAACAACTACACACAGAACCCTCTACAGCACATTCTCCATTACTCTGAAGAACCCCTTCATTCTAAAGAACCCTTTAATCATGCAAAGGGTTCTTTAATTACTTATGCTTCTATTTAGAGCCATTGGTTTTGCTAAAGAACCCTTAAAGAACCATCTTTTTAAGTGTGCTACACAAATGAACAAGCGAGTAATGGCTTATGCTGTATTATGACCTGCCTGTGCTATTAACTGCAGCTAGTTAATTCCCTTGTGGCATCACAATAAGAATGGAGGTGATTTGTGTACAGATTTCATGCAAAACAAACAAACAGACAAACAAACAAACAAACAAACAAACAAAAACAACTATGCATTTGAGTGGGAGCCCTGACGAACATCGCGTTTTGGAGTGGAAGAGCAATTTTACATTTGAATGAAATGAATATACAAACCCTTGAATAGACGCTCCAACATGGCTTTATCATCCACTCCTGCTGACTGCCTTATCGCATTTGTGAATGCATGCTGTAATTTTGCAATTACCCAGAATGCATCTGTACCTCTTGAACTATGGGTGTGTTTGCGGTGACGGCTGGCAGTTTAGCACCTTTAGATAAGCAAGCTTTTCATGAAGTGAGGTGGCACACATGAACGATCACAGGGCTGTTCTTCTGTATAGAGTCCCCAGCTGCTCCGGAGCGAGGGGCCTGCCTTCTGTAGATGAAGCCAGTGCAGTGTACTGAGCTTCAGCATAGCATAGCGGTTTCACTGGCTGACCTAGGACTAGCCAAGGAGCTCAGATCTGAGAGCAGTGGTGGTAACAGCGGGCTTCCCAGCTGACCATGTAACATTGATGCAATCCGCAGAGCCCTCCCTCCCCAAACGTGGAAGCAGCAAGTCAGTCGATCAATCAACATTTATTTGTATAGCGCTTTGTACAACTAATGTTGTCTCAAAGCAGCTTCACAGAAAAGCTCTTTATGAAGGGAAAAGAAAACAAGGAGTCCATATATAGACTTAAGGAAGGGAACGGGGTCCAAGCCCCCCATGAGCAAGCCAGCGGCAACAGTGGCAAGGAAAAACTCCCTTGGAGTAAGAGGAAGAAACCTTGAGAGGAGCCCAGGCTCGAAGGGGGAACCCATCCTCCTCTGGTCGATCCCGGATGAGGGGAGAAAGACAGAGCTAATAAGAAAAGGAGCTTGGAACGTCTTTCAGATACGCCCTGATGAATCCAGGAGGAAGTAATGTAGAGTTAGAACCATCCCATAGGTTCTCTGTTAAAGTGAGAGTTCAGGATCAGTACCAGATGCTGGCTGCTCTACTGTGGCCGTTGTAGTCATGCCGGCTGACGAGCAGGAGAGGGACAGGACAGGAGACCCACATTGGAGAGGATGCTCTGGTGACTCTAGCAGCTCTGGTGGTCCCTATGTGATCACTCAGGAGAAACATCGCACCTGGGCCTCAACAAAGAGAAGCAAAGAGAGCAAGTCACAAACATTAGTCACCTGAAATGTGACCGAAATGTACCTAACACCGTTTAACACCTGCCCGAGCACCAACAACAGCTGTGATT
>JAVGWN010001275.1:0-12615 GCA_034552555.1 Semaprochilodus insignis | reverse complement strand
GATTAATCACAATTAACTACAAAAATAACAAGACTAATCATAGTTAACTACAAAAAATAATGAGATTAATCACAATTAACTAAAAAAATAACAAGATTAATCATAGTTAACTGCAAAAGTAAATAGATTATTCACAATTAACTACAAAAATAGATTAATCACAATTAACTACAAAAAAGATTAGATGCTATTTGGTTATTTGACAGCCCTTGTACATGATTAACTAAGTGGTTAGTGACCTACCAAATTACAATTTGCAGTAAACTACAAAAAATCTGATTAATTGCAATGAACCGTTTTGATCATTTAACAACCCTTGTCTGTAATTAATATGGTTAGTGGTGAACCAAATTACAACTCATTATGGTTTTATATCCACAGTTTCAAGTCTGACTTTTCCAGCTTGTTGTGTCAGGAAATTCCAAAAGGCCTGGCAAAAAATGTAGATGATGATGAAACAAGTTTGTATGCGCAACAAACCACCCATCAGATTCAAATCATAAGAGAACGTCTCCTCCTCTGCAAACTCAAGTGCAATATTGATTCTAAGTTTCCAGCTCGCATGTTCAGTCATAATTTCTCTGCTTCTTTTATTGAGCTGTGAGTAAATATGACCCATAAAACACGCGTCTGCTAATAACTATGATATCTAAGGGTTAATTAGATTTCATTAATGAAACTGGAGAAGTGTGGTCAGTTGACTTCAGGAAGGTCAGAGAGAACTAAACGTTACACAAGTTACACAAGCAGGTATCACATATTCGGTATACAGTGTACAGATTGTAAAGTGCGCTCTCTCTGCTTTTCTCCACAGTCCCGATCGTAAGCACCACCGCAAAGAACACTGCAGGTAACGACCGCTGACAGCTGCAGCCCCCTCACCCCGTACCCCAAGTTTCATTTCTGCCTCCCATCCGATATCCATCCACACTATACAATGAATGATCAGCTGACGTGTATGAATAATGCATGGATTTTTTTGGTGGAGGCGGTGCAGAAGTTAGATTGGCTCCCTCGCCAGCCCCTGGGCATATTTAAAATTCCGTGTGAAGAAAAAAAAAAAAGATAGAGCTGAAATCGAGACAGACTTTGCTTAGGAAAACATATCCAACACCAAATGTTTTTTTTTTCTTCCCCTCAAGATGAATGTATAATTAGTTTTCTCTGAAAATTAGCAACAAAAAAACATGTTTTGAAGTGGTGGAGCGGAGAAGCAAGGCACTAAAGTTATCCTGGTGAATGTTTGCGGTGGCAGCGTGCTGTTTCACCGAGAGCCGATTTGGCTCGTAAAACTCATTCCCAGACGATTGTTTGTCGTCTAACCCTGCGTTTATATATAGCATTTGTTACCAGCGCCTCTGAACGGCAATCCGTTCTTTTTAATTCGTCTCACAGGAGGAGTAAAGCTTCATTGCCATTTGCCTCTCATTGCTGTTGTGCATTAGCTATTCTGTTATGCATTCTGCATTTATTGAGCAATATCTGCCTAACGTCTCCAAAGTGTTCAAGGACTGATTAAGCTATTTTCCAAAATGTACGTAGTTTTACCTTTCCTGAGACTACTTGGTCTGTGGGGATAAAAATATTCCAGCCTGGAGCCGTGTGCTCTGACTTTCAGGCTGTTAGCATAATGGAAATGTATTAGGCCAGATTGTGTGCAAAGCTCGGCCTGGTTCACTCCTAATAACGCAGCGTGTGGAAACTCAAGCTGTGACCAGAAATGGAGACGTGCTCCCTCACTGGGGTTGCGGTATATGGATCATTCTGCGGAATGCGCTGGAAGTCAGAGGTCATTTAGCTTTGAGTGACCCTGTAGCTTAATTATGATGGTTTTAATAAACTAAATGACTGAACATTTCATTTTGTCACTGCTAAACAACCATAACTACCGTAAACTTATCAAATGTTTCACTGTTGTCTGTAACTGAAAAACACTAGCCAGTACATTAATAGCAAACACAGCTGTGCTCACTTGAAATCATTATATAAAATCATAATAAAAGACAAATAAAGACTGCAGATGTGTTCTACATTTACTTCAAAACAACAATATCCAACTGGTCACCATGTGGCTATGAAGGACAACGATGCGATCTAATTTCCTGCTCTAAAATACAGGGGCATGGCTAAAATAAGGCTCCGCCTATGGACTAGAACACTGTTTTCACAAGTATTTTGTATAAGTTGAAATGTAGGAGTTTGGGTCCTCTTCTTAATTAAAAAACAATTATTAATGATAATTTGCACATATTTAACTTATTACTAACACAATTAATGCCTTGGGTTATAATAGATCATAACATAATCTTAATGACAACATGATAATATCTTATGTCTGAATACTAATTCAGTACAATGCTCCATATACAGGTAAGCCTTTCGGGTGGCTAAACAGCAGCAAACACAGTAAACGAAATTTACTGTACATCCTGCGTCAGTACTCACCAGTCACACAAATGAATCAATGTGCTTTGCTTGCGAGCCTAAAACTTCTTATTTGCTTCTTATTTGTAGATATAGACATTTTTAAAGAGGAATTCCAGTAATGTTTCAAAATTGTTGCATAATTAAACCTTTAAGATGTGAACACAGTCATTCAGAGTGGTTTGATGTAAAAAGCTCCATAGAGAAATCGAATTGTTTACAGTGATGGCGATAGGAACCAGACATCATTTGAAAGCTCCCTTATAGAATCTTATGGATACACCTCCTGATGTCCAAGACATTGTTTTATGATAGTTCCGTTCCTGGTGCTTAGATGCATGGAGGAAAGCAAATGACAACATAGTTCCCAAAAAAGGTATTTTTCAGGTATTTGGCTCTATTATACCATTGACAGTGTTATATATAAAAACTGAGACACGTGTAGCTTCACTGATGGTTCTAGATAGTAAATAAAATGGCTGTATTTGTGTCATAGACTTCACAGCTGTGAAAGAATCTAAGTCGAGGTTAAGTCTACAGTGAACAGTTTCATATCAGAACGTTTTTGAGATTTTGGGAATTCCCCTTTATGAGCTTTTGTAGTGATTCTCCAAACGGTCATTGTCATGAGCATTAACGTAACGTTAGCTAACATTACTCTGCTCATTGCTTAGTAACCAGAGACATGCAGTGCACTTTGGTACACACTGATGATTGGTGATGTAGTGATCTGTGGTGTTTACCAGGTGTTATGAGCACACTTTGGGATTGTACAGTGCCCTCAAAATCACTCTAGAATTCCATTATAGGATTCAGACTCATAGGTGACACAGGCGTGACAAACTCAACGGTACCCTGAAGCTTGGCTTCACTTGATTGCATCCTAAGACCAAAACTTCTAATGGTTGTGCTCAGACATTCTTGTTATGAGATCACGTCTGGCCCGGCAAGACTAGTACAACCTCAATAGTAACAATACGACACCTGGTTCTACACCAATCAGAATATGGGAGGAACATTTAGAAGAACTGGTGAACTTTTTTATCCAGTATCTAAATATTACCCGGTGCCTTGTTGACCTTCATTGGGTTATTATTAATACTTGTTGACATGCTAATAGACTGTTGGCAGCATGTGTACTGTTGTAGTCACTCTAGTGCTAATGCAGTAACAATCTTTCACTGTCTCTCTAGCTGATAACAGTGGAATCATCATCGTGGTCATTGTTCTCAGCATTCTTGTCCTGGCCCTCTTGGGCAGCATCCTGTACTTCCTGTACAAGAAGGGCAAGTTACCGTGTGGACGTTCTGGGAAACAGGAGATGTAAGTCTTTGTAGAGTTTTCGTGCTCCTGCTAATGTACCTTTTCTTTTGAGAACATTATGATGATGGGAACCTTTGAGTAGGATGCTAGTCAAGCCACAGTTGGTTACTTTATGCTGACTGAAAATTGTATGTGTGTTGTAAAAGATCCTTGTGTATTGTTCAGATGAGAGACCTTTTCCAAATGCGTGGATGTGAAATAATGCATTACAGAGACTACAAAACCCACACCTCCACACATAATACACTATCTTTAGCTGCTCATGTCCTGATGTTTATCACCTTGATATTAGGTAGAGAGTTTATAGTCACCTATTAAACACAGTGTCACATTAAACCAGCTTTTCTGTGCTAGATCAGGAGTTTATTGTTTGGTATTGCTCAGTCGAGGTAGAGTAGTGGCCTGATATTGGCTACAGAGAATACAAGCTAATGCTTTATCAGGTTTCTCTGTACTTGAAGGACACTGGACGAATTTAATACTTTAGATCTGCTGTAAACATGCTTACACGCGTTCTCTCTAGAGCGAGAGTTTCAAGTTTACGGACAAAGAAAGAAAGTGGAAGGAACTTCTACAACCGCTTTGAAAGTTTTTTTCCGTTACACGGCGTACGCAGAACGAAGGCAGATGGCTGATGTTACTGCTAAATATTAGAAATATGGTAACAAATGCTGCTAAAAATTAGAATATGCTAAATATTAGAAATTACTCTTGAGATGAGAAGTTATCAAGAAGTTCAAGATATCAAGTTATCGGGAGTTATCAGGCAGGATATTTAGATGCCTTAATTCAGTTAGCTTTTTGTCTCTGGGTGAAAGAGTAAACCTTATCAGTGGAGTTAGAGATAAGTGCTTTCTGTGGAGTTTTATTTGATGACTGAGGTAATACTGGCATGGTTAGTGGTTGGCTAGTAGTCGTGATTGGTTGACACCAAAGAGATTTTCAGTGGCTGCTTGAAATAGCCTACAATATACATCTTGTGTCCTGACTCAAAAGTATTAAGAAGTATGCAGTATGAGTACCAAAATGAATTTCCCCAGTATGCCAAAGGTACCCCGATAATGTACTGCTCCAGGAAATCATTGACATACCTAGAAGGAGCAGTCTTCGCCTGAATCCGAAAATGCAAAATGCAATCAAAATATTGTCGCTGTATCTCCATTTTTGTCTGTCTTTACACAGCAGCTGTCGTTTACAATGTATCAGAATTTCATGATGAATGGGCCAACAGAAATAGCCCAGAATTTCTTGGAAAAAGTCTGGTTCCATTGACTTGTTAAACTAGGTTTTTGCCGTCTCCTGTAAAGATGCCCTTTTGGAGATACTTGGTTTTCTTTAGACAGCAACGCTATACTGCCATACTATGTAGTATATGGTGCAGAGTAAGCTATTTTGAAAACAGCCAATGTTCATGTGAAGTATTTGTGAGATGCGTGCATGGGTATCATAGTGCGAGAGCATTGATGAACAAAAACACAAAAGCAATATGAAAACAATATCTGCCATAGTGATGAGACTAAACTCTGGTTTTAGGTCAGAATGTCCATTTAAGCATATGAGGCAATAATTACTAACGTGATGTTGACCTATGATTCAGCTCATAGACAGTAAAATCTGCCATTATGTTTATAGACACAGCAACCTGCATGTAAAAAGTAATCCCATCTGAACAGTACTATTTTGTAGAGCTCCTCTGTATCAAATGCTACAGCATATTAGAGTGTAGTATGTTAATCTCTACAGCATTAATCCCTTTAGCACCAAGGAGAAAACAAATAAGGATGACATCGTCATGGAGATGAAGGCAGATAAGACGGAGGACTCGGTACTACTAAAGGGTGTTAATGGCGATAAGAAACCACCTGGTGATCAGGTAATTATAAAATCTGAGGAAGCAGCATATTCTATTGTTATATATACAGTACTCCCACTGGCCACTTTATTAGAAACACCTAGACCTGCCTTACATGTCTAAAGAGACTGTTGCCCATCTGTTGTGTCAGCCATTCTTGCTGCCCTACAATTACAGACTGTAGTTCATCTGTTTCTCTGTATACCTTGTTATCCCCCTTTCACCCTGTCGCTCAATGGTCATGACCACCACAGAGCAGGTATTATGTGGGTGGTGTATGATTCTCAGCACTGCAGTGACACTGACGTGGTGGTGGTGTGTTAGTGTGTGTTGTGCTGGTGTGAGTGGATCAGACACAGCAGTGCTGCTGGAGTGTTTAAACACTGTGTCCACTCACTGTCCACTCTATTAGACACTCCTACCTTGCTGGTCCACCTTGTAGAGGTACAGTCAGAGACGATAGATCGTCTGCTTCATTAGTGGTCACAGGACGCTGCCCACAGGAAGCTGCCCACAGGATGCTGTCAGCTGGACTGTTTTGGTTGGTGGACTGTTCTCAGTCCTGCAGTGACACTGAGGGGTTTAAACACTCCAGCAGCACTGTGTGTCTGATCCACTCACACCAGCACAACACACACTAACACACCACCGTCAGTGGCACTGCAGTGCTGAGAATGATCCACCACCCACATAATACCTGCTCTGTGGTGGTCCTGTGGGGACCAGGGTGAAAGGGGGCTAACAAAGTATACAGAGAAACAGATAGACTACAGTCTGCAACTGCAGAACAAGAAAGTGCACCTATATGATAATTGGAGAATGAGTGTAGATATAAGGAGGTGGTTTTAATGTTATGGCTGGTCAGTGTATGTTAGTATATTAGATATTTTGGATAGTAAATATAAAGGCCATATTTGCATTACATCAAGACCCCTTGGTCCCATCACCACCACTGTAAGGAAATGCAAGTTGTCAAGTTTCTTTACAGTGAACCATTTCTCATCAAATCACTTCACAAACCAACCAAGTTACACTTCAGTGACTGAATTTTGATTAGGTAAATCAGAAGGGTGCAATAGGGCTGACATTCAGCGGAAACCACAACACTCTGACTGATTTTTAGGAAGTGTTTGGAAGTTTCAGGTCTCTAACCTAATCTAATCCATCTTTCACTTTCTTTCCCATTTTTCTTGGAGTAAAGTACATTGAGCTACGCAAATAACTGGGAAACAGCCAAGGACTGAAGATGCCAGCTAAAGCCTGTTCAGTGCCTCCTCACTGACCCAACAATCAAGAGTTAGGATGTATGGATAACCTCTGGTGGAGCAACCGTCTATTTTGGAATAAAGAAGACTTTGGACTTTTCTTTTTCATGAGCAGCAGTATTCCCGATTGGCCGTATTGGACCAAAGTGAGCTCATTAAAACAATGCCAGTTTTTATACTTATTTTCTTTCCCCTGTTCAGTGTTTCTGTAAAATGCCAATCATCTGGACGAAACAATGCTGATGTTCCAACATAACTGTCTTCACACGTTTTACAAAGTGTACATATTATATATAATATTTAGTTACTGGAAGCGTTCTCACTCAGCCCTTTTGGAATTGTTGATAGCATTTCTAAGCTCTTCTCAGCATGTAAAAAAACTACTACTAGCCACTATTTTACCTTCATGCAGCGTAATCGCAATAAAAGGACATACACAGTTGAGTCACATTATTATGACCACTTCCTGTTTTCGACAGTGGCAGTGCATAGCTCACGAAGGAAGTCACGTTTTCGTGGCATTCTCTGGGCCCAGTCATCCATGTGAAACACACTCTCAACCGATTTGGGTATGAATCCATCCTTGCAGATCACGTACACACATGCATGCTGATTGTCCTGCCTGGTGCGGATGGGATCTTCCAGCAAGACAATACGACATGCCACTCGGCTAGAAATATCCGACATTGGTTGGAAGAGCATGACCAACACTTTCTAGTACTAGCCTGGCCCCCTAATTCCCCAGACTTGAACCCAAATGAGCATCTGTGGGACCACCTCGATTGTTGTGTTCTCTCTAAGGATCCTCATCCCACGTCCCCTCCAGCAGCTGTGGGATGCAGTGCAGTCAGCATGGTTCCAAATACCTGTGACAACTTACCAGGACCTTATTGAGTCACTCCCAGCCTGCCTGGCTGCTGTCCAAGCTGCACACGGCGATTACTCTGGATATTAGCTGGTGGTTATAATAATATGACTCAACTGTGTAATAAGCTCCTTCAGCATGACTCACTAGCGTAGATGATGGTTGAACCAGCACACTTTTCTTTTCCAAGAAGTGTAGTGGTCAGTTAAAATCCTCAGACTTGCGGTTGAGACCTTGAATCATTTTCCCACACAGTCTTAACTACATTTACCAAATGATTCACAGGGCAGTCACAGCCATTACAAAGCTTTATCACGTGATGCTTTCAGCTCTCGTAAGCAGCAGCCAATAAGAGGGCCAGGCAAATCACAGAGCTGACCGATAAACCTAGAGCTAAACAGGAGAAAAGGTGACGTCATCGGCAACCCGAGGCTGGTTTTTGTCCTTTACTGAAACTACTGCCCAGCTCTCGTACTGTAAATATTCGTAGCAGAGGAAAGTGTAGCTGTTGATGTTCTGACTGCTGGGGGGAGGAATCACGACTTCCTCTTTTTTTCCTGCCTCACTTTGTTTTTATTTTCCGGCAGCGTGTGCTGATTTCACTTTAATGTAAATGGAAACTTCTGAATGCCTGTATTGTTCTTTGTGTGTGTGTGTGTGTGTCTGTGTTCGGTGACGGGAATAGGGGTGATGTTTTGTCTCTTGTGTTTTAAGGGAGTACTGAAGTTAACAGTGCTAATGTTGCTATAAATGAGCGAAGATGAACAACTAAACGTCATCTTGCTTATTGGGACTTTTTTTTGGCAGTGTTCTATAAAGCCTGCCCAAAAGTCACTGTGACAGAGCGCATTTGTGGGAGGAGCATAGATTGGTCAGTTGATGGTTACAGTTAGCATGTTTTCTCAGGCCATTAAGAAAACAGTGTCACACCTTGGCTTGTTGTCCTGTTGACCTTTGGCCGGTGGTCTGCCTCCTTAACTGCTGTGTGTGAGGAAGGGTTTTAAATGCTGGTGTGTACATGATCTCAGTTAGTGTTTAGCCCTGCCATAAAGAACACTGATGTACATGTCTGGCGGTGACGGAGTGCACAGGCAGTCAGTCTGCACCACAACTTTTACGGTGAAGCTAGAAAAGCTAGAAGTAGGGTGAGTTAGCCAGGTAACTCAAGAATCTCAGTTAGTCAGAAGTCAAGGCTGTCCAATAGCAGGAACTCTTACTCTGGGTTTAAAGGAATTAGGGATGCACCGATATTGGAAATGTGAGCTAAATCCACCTGGATTAGCTTTACAGAGAATAGGACCATTCCTTTGTAGAGACTTGCAATGGCAGTAATATGAATAAAATTCAGTTTTAGCACAGCATCACCTAAACATTCTGTTCCTCAGAGTACAATAAACATGTAATCCAGTACACGTTTATCAAGTAAGTAACGTTTTGGTCAAATCTGAACATCAGTAATGTTATTTTAAAGGACCCAGAAGGAAGTGTGGGATTGCAGTGCTATTGGGAAGGAAGATAAAGGTTAGCAGGAACAATAAATGAGGATAATTTTAGACTGATATGGGTAATATTTATAGAGCTACACATACAGAAGTAGTGTCTCTTAGTATGGTGTCGGGCCACCATGTTTGCTAACGCAACATGCCAGATGTCTCAGCATGGAGTTCTAGAGGTTCCTACTGGTGTCCTATAATAATCCATCCCATGCAGCTTGAATATTCTCACACAGTTCCTGCAGAGTTTGCGGTAGGGGTGGAGGTGGAGTGACACCAGGCCTTCTGGACATGTGACGTATGACAACAAACCATTCATCTTGGTGCTGACCACGGTGCCGCCACACACTGATTCGTTGGTCACCTCCACCAAGACAAAAGCAGGACTTGTCACTCTAGATGACCCGCTGCCATTCTGAGTCCTCCATGACGGTCTGGCACGACACCATTGCAGTCTTTGGCGAAGTTGACGTGGTGTTAAGAGCAGTCATCCTAACGGTCTGCGTGCATGTAGTCCTGCATCATGCAGCCGTCTGCCAATGGTGCTGGCACTAACAGGATGACTCATGGAGGGCATCACTGCTTGCTGAATGTCCACAATCGTGGCTGTTGGGTCAGTCAGGTCCAGCGATAAGGCCCGTTCTTGCCTACGTCACATGCATGGCCGAGCGTGAAACTTTCATCATTCGCATGTCTCACAATGTCAGACCTACCCAAGTGTCATTCCTGTCGGTTGGTTTCTTCTGGGTGTATCCTTCGATGCCGATGTAATTCCCATATTGTCCTGCATCCCTAAAAGGAATACTCCTGCACTTTTCAACCTTATCAATTACCAGTCAAAACAAGCTTATCTATACTGTCATCTGTAAAAACAGAACAGAAGAGTCAGAATAGAAAATGCACAGGTGCTTTTGATTGGAAACCCCCTAGTCAGATTACAGCATGTGCTTTTTAGTTATGGACTCTTTTTGGAAGCTCGAGTTACACCTACACCGGGAACAGGCCCAGATCTAGCTTTTTAAGTCACATTCTAGTGGAGGAAGGAGTGAAAGGGACCAGCTGTTAGACCTGCTGTTCGTTAATCGAGTCTTAATACTGAGTGTAAGTGAAAGTCATGGTAAAACTACTGTACGACGGTTAGATGCCTCTCACTCCTCACCTTGCACAGCTTCAGTAAAGCAAGACATGGTTCAGTAGGACAGACCGGATCGATGTACATAAACACGTTCACCTGTGCAGTTCCTTGAGGGGTTTTGTAGTGATGTTCTAGTTTTGCTTATGTGTGTAAATTAAGTACATGTGATTTGATGCTTGCGTTTTTTTATATACTGTTGTTTTTTTGCAAAAAAAAAAAAAAAGCCAAATAAAGCTATGTTACACTTCATATGTGTGCTGTCTGTCGGTTTGTTTCACTCTTGAGGCCATACAAGATGCCAGTGCCGGTGAAGCTAGCAGGGTCTTTACTGATGTAAGTATTTGTGAGTGGCTTTCGCTGTAAAATAGCAAGGCTGGGTTTTTAGCTTAAGCCACTTTCTCATTAGGCTCACTATTGACTGCAAAGGGCATGTTTGCTCGCCTTGAACTACAGTAGTACTGTTTTCCCCCGTTTACTTTTGGACATTTTCATAGGCAAAGAAAGATTAAAATGACATGAAATCAAAGGCCAAGCATGTTCTCTTGTGATATGATGACCGTGTGGTTAAGAATAAAAATGGAAGCCTGTCAGAGTCAGTTCTTTGTATTGAAAGTTTGTGAGTCTGTGTTTTAGAGTGGCTAATCATCATCCTCATCACCAACATCATAACTCTTAAAGGGCCGGTATATTGAAAAATATCATTTTTACATAGTATATAAACAGTCTTAGAATTCCATGCTAATCATTCCCATATATGGACACTGAACTGCAAATATCAGCCTGATCTGAGGTCACAAGAACCTTTACATATACATGTATCTACCTGTTTAGCCTATAGAATAGCTCTGCCCATTCAAGTGACTCAAGCAGTACCATATATACACTCATCATCAAAAGAATAGCTGTTCCCAGAAGGAAGTGTGGGATTACAATGCTATTGGGAAGGAAGATAAAGGTTACCGGGAACAATAAATGATGATAAATTTAGACTGATATGGGCAATATTTATTGAGCTACATATACAGAAGTAGTGTCTTTCAGTATGGTGCTGGGCCACCATGTTTGCTAATGTAACATGCCAAACGTCTCAGCATGGAGTAGTAGACTTTGAACTGATCAGCCTGTACTGAATTCAGTGTTTTTGTGAGGTCACAAAAAACATAAATTTAGCTCCGCCCTTTCAAGTGATTCAGCCAGGGATACATTAAGTCTCACAATACTATTTTGCGATGGTTCTGCATTGAACAACATGTTTTGTCAAAATGGTGTGAAATGGACTTTGATGTACTTTTCACAGTACTGTTTACAAAGTGCACACAGTGGATTCTGTTGGAGTCATGTTTGGCATAAGTAAATTTTTTTGGGTGAGGTCTGAATTATATTTCTTATAATGTTATTGTACCTTTATTGTAGCTCAGGTGCTCCTTTAACAGAGCTGAGCTCCCATTCAATGCAACCTCAGTCAGAGCGATGAGCGGAGAACTGGCGCCCTCTGCCGGGGAGCATGAAGCACTACACATGTTGGACGGTTGCCTGTTTTCTGTTGGTCGTTTGCGTGTTTTATCTGTCTGTATTGTAACGCTGCGATATAGAAAATGAAACGTCACAATGATGGTCGCATATGTAATATTTAATTTAATTTAATTTTTTGGGTAGAAAGTATGCAGAAAATCAACCAGGAAATGTAAACTACAAACGGGAAAATGTAATTTATGTTTCTTTTCGGCTTATTTTTTCCTACTACTCACTGGAACTATTCATTATTTTAGCATTTTAATAATATTAGGTTTTTGACGTATGTCGCTCTTTTGTTGGCTCAGCGTGCGTCAGCGGTATCATGGTCATTGTAGTTTTTAGGGACACTTATTCGCTTTGATATGCACCGACCAGCCATAACATTAAAACCACCTCCATGTATCTACACTCACTGTCCATTTTATCAGCTCCACTTACCGGACAAGAGCTCTTCGTAGTTTTACAATTACAGACTGTAGTCCATCTATTTCTGACTTTACATCTAGGTGGAGATGACTTTATATCTGGGTGGAGGTGGAATTAATGATATAGCTGGTGTACAGTGAACAGGGGGGCTAGTTGAGACAGTAATTAAATGACAGTAAATCAAAATCTATATAACACCTCTACAAACGTAGACGTTCAGTACTGAATTAAAGATGTTTAAAAAATATTATTTTTATAATTATATATACTTTTATATATAATAACAATATATGTATGCATAATATAATATAATATAA
>JAVGWN010001274.1:0-12616 GCA_034552555.1 Semaprochilodus insignis | reverse complement strand
ATCATACAGTGGTGATGATGGGAACTATAAATAATAATAATAATAATAATAATAATAATAATAATAATAATAATAATAATATAGCCATTTTATTTGCTATCCAAAATTACCAGCTGACCTGCACCTTTCTTGTTTTTCAAAATTGTTAATGAAGATAAAATAGCAGTAAATCTGATAAACATACCTTCCCTTTTGGTACTGCCATGCAATGCCCTGCATGCAGCCATGATTGCATTTCATTTTAAAGGAGCAATATGCAAATGACGTAATATATGTAGTTTTAAACATTGCAAAGTACAATAACAATTACACCAAACTAAAATTATCAACAGAATGTGAAGACATTTTAAACAGTTTAAACGGTATGTAAAAGATGTCACGTACCATGCTGTAGAGATATCTACTATTATTAGCATGCTAACAAGCTAGCCTTGCCCGTCCTGTCTCATAATACCACTTTGTACGTGACGAGGTGATAATGAGTCACTGTAGCATTGGATCTGTCTTAAGTTGCCGCACAACCGAAATAACAGCAAGCCTGCTCTCAGCCAAAAAAAAGGAACTCCTGAGAAGATGTTTGATGCTGAACTCTTCAGACTGGTAAGTAAATTCAGGGAGGAGTGAATTGAAGAGATTATGTGATATTTTATAAGC
The DNA here is from genome assembly GCA_034552555.1 of Semaprochilodus insignis. Classification (NCBI taxonomy): domain Eukaryota; kingdom Metazoa; phylum Chordata; class Actinopteri; order Characiformes; family Prochilodontidae; genus Semaprochilodus; species Semaprochilodus insignis. The sequence continues at coordinate 11,962 of JAVGWN010001274.1, read as the reverse complement.
TCACCTTACAAAAAATGAGTCACTTGTGACAGAAACATACCTAATAGTGTGTAATACCTCCACGAGCTTGAATAACAGCTGGGATTTGATGTGGCATGGACTGGACAAGTTTCTGGATGTAGGCCACAACAATGTTTAGCCACTGTTGCATCAAAGAATAGTGCAGTTGGGCCAGATTTGGTGGATGCCGTCCCTGGCACAATTCTGAGAGAGTTTCCTGTAGACTGGCATTTTTGCCACTGCTGGTAGACCCGTATGACCGTATGCTTTCATACACCTGCAGATTCGACTACTTCCTTCACACTATGGCCTTTGGAACGCCCAAATGCAATAATTCCTTTTTGCCAATCATTAACATCTGCTTTGGACCCATTTTCCACACATCGAACCAGACATTCACTGCATTGTACCACCTCTTCTCAGTCTATGACTCCCATCACACACCCTGCAGGTATTTATAGCCACATACAGTTTTGACAGTATGTCAAAGACATCTATGTATTGTGTTGCAGAGATCTACTGAAAGTAACATGCTAACCAGTTAGCCCCAGCCCATTCTCGCCCCATCCCCGTAATACCAATTTGTATCCGGAAGGGGGGAAAGTGAGTCACTGTCTGCCTTCAGTCACCACGTGAGCAGATGAAGAAGAAAGGCATGTTCTCTTGGCAAGAAAACACTTTTAAAAAATAAGGGAGAAATAGCAGCAAAACAAGAATTAACATTTAAAGCTGCAAATGTTAAGACAGCTCTTGTCTCTTGGCAAGTAAAGGGATGAAGTATGATGCTGAACTGGCAGCGTTTGTTCTAAACTGGTAAGTAAATTGAGTGGGAATGAAGTGGGAGGAGGAGGAACTGTATGGAGTATGATGCTGCGCTCATGATGCTCTTCTATTAGATCTATGGGCTCCTAACACTACAGGAACTCCATTCTATTTTTTCCTTAGTGTTTTAAATAACACAAGGTACGTCCCAACTGCACACTGAATACTAATACCAGCTAGTTTTTGAGTATGTAGTATATAGTACAGTTACGAATGTCAAAGTTAAGTATACTTAAAAATCCACAATGCACCAGAACCAGTCGATTTTTGAGTAACGTAATGATGGACACTATTGTCCCACAATGCAAAAGGAAAGGGAAGAGTTTTTCACGTCTGCAAAATTCAGAACAATTGGCGGACTCTAATGCGATGGCTGCTGCGGTGGGATGTGGGACCCAAATATGTATTCTAGTAAATAAAGTGTTTATTTGTTTGTGTTTTGTAAAAAAAAAAAAAACTCAGCAGAAGCAGCTTTCAGAGTCTGACTATTTCAAAACTATAACAAAATTTTCAAGCCTCATGCGACATTTTTTTTCATGTAATAACTTTTTGTGAGGTATTTTTAAGGCGTTAAATTCTTTAGACGTCTGGTTCCTATCACCATCACTGTGAGCGATTCTGACTTGGTAAGTTTCTCTGAAACTTGAGCAGTCTACATCCGTCCAGTCTGACTTTGTTCACATAATCACATTAAAAAATACCCTTTATTTGAGGGTGGTTTACAATGATTAAGTGTACATTAACGATTATTAAAAACGTAATTTGTATTTGTATATTGATATCAAACGGTGAACAGTAGCAGAGATGTTTAAAGTCGCTCCTGTACAGCAGGAGGCGCTATCGAGCTAACTCCGGGTCTGGGTTGTGTAGTAACAGTGAGGGCGTCATTTTCAAAGACTGGTAACCGCCCGCTGTTGTCTTGGTGTTGGAGAAACGTCTCGGGAACGGAGGTGAGTTTACATAGTAGAAGTATGGTATTGTTGTACAGTTTTAATGTAAAGGAAAAGTACCGGTCGTACAACCTTACAACCAAATCTAACAATCCTGTCTTGTTTCACTCCAAGATTCCGTTAAACGTGTATGTTTATCTTAGCTGTTCACTGTCTTTCTTAACAGCCACATAGCGTTAGCTAGCTCGCTAACAAACCTTCACTTGCTGTTTAGTGACTGGTGATTAAAGACATGTCAAATTCCAGTTAACATGTTATACTACTTTACATCTCTTATTTAAAAGACAAGGTTTATCAGTGTGTGTATTTTTCTCTGCTCAGTCTTTTACTGCAGCTTAGCTAGCTAGCTAGCTAGCTACAACACAGGGGTCATCTGATGTTGGGGTAAAGTTCCTGATGTGTACATAATCACTTTCTCGTCCATTTTATAGTTAACAACAATGGAAAACCTTGACTTTTCGGAGGAAGAAATAGGGCAGCAGTTAACTGCGCTTGGCTTCACAAACATAACGAAAGACAGACTTCGTGAATTTAAACGAGGTGGGTTTTTCATGAGTTTGAGTCATTCAGCTGACTTCTCAAACTCCAATTGGGCATTATCATGATTATTAAAACCTCTCTAATCATCTCTAGACCTCGACCTGCTGATTTCTCATGAAAAGTCAAAGAGCCAGACCTCAGCCGAGTGGACTTCTCCCAAATCTCAAAGCAGTTCATGCAAGAGCCCACCTGTGATCACTAAAGAGAAAGGTATGTAGTCGCTTGGTTAAAAGAACATATTTTCTTTCTGAATGGCCTAAAAATAAATAAATAAATAGAATGATGTTAACGTGTCGCACACATATTTATTCTCTGATTTAGTCCAGGTACATGGTGCTGGTTCCAGTTACTGCTACATGTATGGTGCTGCAGATCAGCAGAGACCGGTATGAGCGCTGCAGTTTGTTAATAGATTGATGTGACATTACAGAACAACTGGAACATGTATATTTATGTTAAAAGTTTTCTGTTTGTGTTGTTAAGGTTTTCACTTCAACTTTTCATGAAGACAGTTATGAGAATGGTGTAAATCCAGGGCCCTATGACTCTTACATAAAGCATTCGGTGGCTCCCAGATACACCAGACCTTCTACGGCTCCAAACAGACTTGAAGTGGAGGAAGCACCTTCTGAAATTTACCATTCCGGACTGGAATCTAGTCAAACTGTCAGCCCTGACCGAGACCTGCATACAAATGCAAAGCCAGCTATCAAGAGAAAAGTACTTAGGTAAGGTTTTCTTTCTGTAGAGTGAAAATTAAATTAAATAATTGTTCCTCTAAATTGATCTAAAATGATCTGTTAAACAAGTGTTATGATCTGTCATGACACTAAATATCTGTATGATGCCTTCAGAGATGATGTTGAAAAATGTGATGTTGAGCTGATGTTCTCAGATTTACAGTACAGCAGAAGTCAGAAACCACTCATAATTTTATTTACTACCAAAACAGCCATTTAATAAAAGATTCATTTTTCAGGTGATATGTCTTGAGATTAGGTATAAGATAATACTTTTGTATAAGGAAGGGGAAAGTCAAAGGAAAATAAGTGGGGGAAAAACAACGTTTTATAAAACTTTCAACAACCACATATGATCAGGGAAACCACCGATACTGTCAGTGAAACGGTACGTAATCTTCCATTTTTGAGAGGCAGTTAAAAATCAAGCTCCATTCTTGATGCAGACATGAAAATCCACAAATGTTTCTGTCTATCCTTCCAATGTGAGAAGACAACTATGAGTCTGAAAGGATGTAGAGCTGTCAAGAAGTCTTTACAGAGAAAGATTCTCAGAACAACAGAATGACCCCATAGCCCATACCTCAATATCACTGAATGTGAGGTGTGGCAAATATCCCCGCAGGGTCTTTAAAAAGCTGATAAATAATTGATGGGATGGACTCTAACTTGTACACAGCAAGTCTAAAACCATTCAACTTAATTCTTTTTCCTCCCCTCAGGAAGCATAGGGGCCAGTCTCAAGTCTGTGATGAGTCTACATATAGTGAAGATCCTGGTAAGTTTAGCATTATCTTGTCCAGCACAGTTGAGTAATATCCCTGCTTAAACACACATATAAAACATGGAACTTTACAGATGAGTTAAATCAAATGTGCTTGAGCTTGGGAGTGACCAACCACTGCTTAGCTCCGGCCCTCCTTGGCTAGAACTGAATTCCCTTATCAAGACCTACTAATGATGATCTAGGATGTCATAAACGTGTACTGCCACTATGTGGCGCCCTAGCCTACTGAACAGATCTTTAGTATAAGAGATAATCCTCTTACAGTAAGTCCACCTTCCTCTCAGCCATCTGCTAAGGCTTGGTGCGTAGTCTAATTTTCCCCTTTGGATTTAATCAAAGAAGAAATCGTTCGTACTTCAGCATGTATAAGTCTTGTGGCAGCCACTGGGAAACTGGAAGTGATGAAGACAAAGAATCTCTCTCCTCCTCCTCCTTCTGGACTGATCAGCACAGTGAGGAAGAACAGAAAGAATGTTTTGTAAAGGATGGAAGTAGAGGCAAAACGATTGAGAAAGAGCCTGGAATCAACATGCAGGAGAATAAGCAAGAGACAGAGTGGTATGTAAAGGAGTGTAGTATGAATGACGGGACTGGAGTAAAGCTGGATGAGCAGGAACGTTACATGAAAGAAGATAAGCAGTACTATGTGAAAGAACACAGTAAGGATGAAGGTACAGAAAAAAGAGGTGAACAAGAGAGCAAGAAAGAGTGTTACACTTGTGAAGACAGTGAGAATGATAGCGGTGGAATAACCTCAGGAAAAGAGAGTGAAGAAGACAAAGATGAGAGAGAGAGTACAGATAAAAGCAGTGAGTCAAAAACTGGAAGTGGTGATTCAAGAAGTGAAGAGGAGGAGAGTGAAGATTATGTTAAAGAAGACAGTGAATCTTCTGGGTCTGAAGATGAACAGGAGAGTGAGGAAGAAGAGGGTGAAAAGTTGTTCGAGGCGAAAGAGAATAAACTTGAAAGCTACAATGCGGGAAATGAAATTGCATTTGATGGTGAGAAAGCAATGGATGGGAAAGAGCTTACGGATGAGGAGACTGGCAGTGAAGACCTTTCAAGTATCGAAGAGAAGGAAGAGGAAAGTGATACAAAGGAATATGACAAAGATNATGGTGAGAAAGCAATGGATGGGAAAGAGCTTACGGATGAGGAGACTGGCAGTGAAGACCTTTCAAGTATCGAAGAGAAGGAAGAGGAAAGTGATACAAAGGAATATGACAAAGATGAAGGGACTGAGAAGAAGTTTGGAAATGAGGGTGAACAAAGGGAATATGTTGTGATCAAATACAGCAAGGACAACCAAGTGGAGGAAGAATCAGAGAGTGATGTTTTTGAGAGTGAAGAGGAAATAGAATGTTTTGTTAGTGATGCCAGCAATGATTTAATGTCCTGTGAAAGACTGAAAAGAAAACAAGTGAGTCGGGAAGAATTGAGCAATTTGTTTGTTAACCAAGATGGTATAGATAAATTGGTGCTGAAAGAGGGAAGCATGTATGAAGGACTAGAAGGAAAGTCTGAAAGACAAATAATAGGCATTGAGGAGGAGGACAGAGGGGACATTCTGAACAAATATTATACTTCCAGTAGTAGTGAGGAGAACTGGCTTGATGAATGGAATTATGGGGAACACAGCAAGGAGGAGCAAGACCAAAACAACACACCCTATTTCATAGATAAACAACATGGGAACTCAAATGTTCAGAATGATAGAGTTGACACTGCTGTAACAGAATTGACTGACCAGTTATATATTAAGCCAGCAGAAATAAATAGCGGTGGTACTGTTTCGGAACAAACATGGGACAATAGTGTTGATCAGCTTGAAAATGAACAGAAGAAGGAAGGCGACGTGTATGGTGAAAAGGATGCATTTGACCGTTACCCTGGCGGTATGGGTAGCCCTACATTAAGTATCCTAACCTCAGGTTATGGAACCTACAGGCCAGACTCACCTAAAGATGACCTGGATGTAATGGACTATGACTGCACTTTAGCTGGGCTAGAAGAAGACACTGATTACTCTAATATCGTTTACTGTGAGGGTGATGACAATCAGTCTGGGTATCAACACGACAATTTCTTGGAAGCATCTGAGGAACAGATAACTTCATTGTCCTTAAGAGGAAGTGAACATTCTTCCTTAAATCATTGTGATGCCAGAAAAGGTGTTGCTGTACAGCACATTGTTGATGACGGTCAAGGCGTAATTGATGATAACAGACTTGGATCTTCTGATATACCTAAGGAGAATGACCAGGCACTTGATTTTCCTGTCAAAAGTGTTGGTATTCCAGCCAGGGAAAAGACCAATGGCATTCCTTCAGAAGATTTAAGTAACGGCAACCATAACATGGCCTATGGCAGTGATGAGTGGGAACCAGACACAAAATATGAGGACTACCATCACCCTTTTAACCTAAGACTCAGTAAAAGTGTGACAATAGTGAAGCACACAAATGAACATGATGCAAGACAGGAGAAGAGGAAGACAAAACGAGCAAAAACACAATTTTTTAAACATGGTAGGTAACCATGTTCACTTTTAGCTTGTGTAGTGTTTTTCATGTTCTGATGCACTTAGGTAGGCTGGTCGACTGATCAAGCACTTCATGAGTGTACTGTGAACTCAATGTAGCCTGGCATATTTCCACTCTATTATTGTAATGGTATGAAGGGATTGTGCTAGGCCCGTATTGATCATAATCTGTAGTCAATCGATATTTAACATGAACAGTTAAATTAGGGAAGCTGGTGAAGGAATTTAGCAAATCCATGGGTCCTTCCAACTACCCTGCAAGATAATGACTACTGTAAAGACAAAAAAATTCTTGTTACTTTTTTACTACATAATATTGCAGTTTTCCATGATCTGTTTAGACGTTTTGTACAATACTGTTTGCATGTGTGAACTGTATACCTGATGTTGCACATGTGCTGTTATTTATTTTTTTAATAGAGCCACTAAGTGGGCTGGAAGAGCGTTTAGACCAGCTGCATGTGTCTGCTTCACATGAGCGACATGAACTGGACTCGGAGAGTGAGGAGAGAGGTAGCTACAGTGACAGACACAGCTCAGCAACAGAAGAGCCCAGTGCCTTTCAGGCCTACATAAAAGGCATGGTCAGTACAGTCGTAAGCTATCAACCAACAGTCATTTAACTACTGTGTGCCAGCGGTGATAATACAACTTGCTACACAGTTCTAACAGGTTTCCCTGTCCTTTCCGTCAGGTTGTTGATGGTGACTTATTGTTTTTAATCAATCTTTTATTTTGCAGGCAAGATCACGCAGTGAGAGTGACATCCGACCTCGGCCCAAATCCTGTAAGATTCTATAATTTTTTATGTTCAATAGTGTGTCTCAGTAGTAAGTCCAAACTCCAATCACATCTTTGTTACACATGTACTTTGTTACTAATATGTACTTCTCTTAGATTTAAATGTAACAAAGATGTCATTGAAGTAACAAAATTGACTAGCAAAATGTTCAAAGTAGTTGAATTCTTAAGTGGAGGATTTTAGACGTCATTGAATTGTAACTGAACAAACACAGTGTTTCCCAAGTAAAAATTCCAATGTACTTGTGTGGTACCTACTTACTGATACTAGGACTATAACCTTTTTTACTTCAGTTATTCGTCCAGTCATGGATCACCCACACACAAGAAACTTGAAAAAAACTGATCCTGTTGCCAAGTAAGACATATCAGAAGCAACCTCACTCTGCTCCTTTCATATATTTCAAATATACACACATCCATAAGGCAGAGATTCATGAGACTTTTTGAGGTTTACAGACACCAACTTTTATGTTTAACATATTTAACCATGTTTTAGTGCTAAAATGTTTTGTCCCTTTCTACCCTCTTAGGTATTTCCAGTACAAGCAAACCTGGGAAATGTTTAAGCCCCCTGGAGAGAAAAGCAGGAAGGAGCTACACTGGGCCATCAGGGTATCATTTCTTAACGTTCAGCATATTTTAGGGAAAAAAAAAAACTGCTAACCTGTCTTTACATTGTGCTGTGGTTATTATAGAGAAGTTCACATATGACATATTAACAAAATTTTACCTTTACAGGAACAACTTATGTATCAACCTCCACCAGTAAGTAACATTCATTTGGATTACATTCTTGGGAATATTTTTTTTCTCACCTGCACAGTATGTGGATATAAGGAAATTTCAGCTGTTCCTTCAATCATCTTTATAATTCTTACAGCCGAAGCCTCAGAGAACATATGTGCCCAACACCTATGTGGTGCCTACAGAAAAGAAACGCTCTGCCTTAAGATGGGAGATTCGACACGACTTGGCAAATGGCATCATTCCAACTAAAATCACCTACCCCTGATGTGACCTTATGAATGTTTTATGCTGTAGTTATATTCATGTTTTTATTTATTAATATCATCTGTCCTGTGAACTGTATGATTGAAACTGAAATGAATGGCAAATCACTGATTATGAAATAAATGTGTTTTTAATACATTGAGAGTTCATGGCAGGTCACTGTAGGGGAGTTTGAAAGGGTACAGTGGTGTGAATCGAGCGTCGTGCCACAACAACTTCTTTTCTAGAAACTTCACAGCTTCCAGAGTAAGGACCAGGCTTTCATGTTTCAACATGCTGTGAACGTTCAGACCTGCAAATCAAAAATAAATAAATAATTAAATGAAAAACACACATTTACAGGAGGAGATCCAACCTTATAGGCCTGTTAACTATAAAACAAAGCAAAGAATTTACCTATTGCTGGAATGATATTTATTGTCTTCAAGTTTTCTGTGGCCTGAAGAATGTTCTGTGGGAACTCCTCCACTCTAAACAAGCAAAATTAATGGGAAATAAAACTGATGTTAGGAAAAAAAACTTAAGGATGGACAGAAAAAGATTATTGCATAAACAAATAGAGGTTTAAAAGCCCTGATACTTACACATCCACAATCAGGACTGAATCTCCCCACTGTCTCTGCTTGACCAGGTCTTGGAGGTAGTGTGGGTCTAGAGTGGGAATCTCCAAAGAGTCAACAATGTGAAGATAATCCTGTCAAAACATCTTAGATTAATAACATTTACATAATATGTATAATATAAATATTATAATATCTAGTAGGTGTATCTAGTAAGTAGAATTCCAAGTTGGTTGGCTTTCATCCTGTTACCGTGGATAGAGATCATAAAATGTACTTCTGCATCCAGGGGGAGATTTACTAACAGGTCCTATTTACAGACTGTCTACCAATGCTTTGCGCTGGTGGTGGGCAATTTAAAGGATTATATATTAAGAACTTCACCGTAAATGCACATAACCTTGTAATTAACCCATGAAAATACAGTAATACAACTTCTCGGCTTACATGCTTGTTGCATGAAAGCAATTTAAAAAAAAAAAAGGTTCAAATTGTGTCATTAGGCAGGCATTATGAGAATTTCTCATGATACTGACTTAGAGTCATTACTGTCTTAGAGAATGTGTCATTATTTCAAGCCATTATTATGAAAATATAAGTAGTTATTTTGACTTAAGCTGAACCCGAGTTGTACATTGAGAGCACTTAAAAACTGCCACTGAAAATCACTGTACTTCGCTGAACAGTGATCCTGCAACGTATCAATACAGAAACAATAACATCTGATCACTTACTTGAGCCAGTTTGGAGGTCAGTGCGACTTTGAGTCCTTGTACACGCACCTTCATAGGCAGCATGTAATAATAGCTAGTGGGTCCCCTTGGTCCGTGTGCAACACCGCCTGAAACAGGAACAATGGAACTAGTCTGACTCATATTTACTCATAAGACTGCCTGCTGTTCACACCAAATTAGTTATATTAAAAATACAGTACTGAGTTCATAAACCACAATCTCACCTCCCCTCCATATTGGAGAGCGAATACTTCCATGACGAGCGCGTCCGCTGCCCTTCTGTTTCCAGGGTTTCCTACCTCCTCCACTGACCTCTGCCCTGCTCTTTACTTTGGCGTAGCTCTGTAGTTTAATTGAAACATCGGATATGATTATGTCAGAGCGATTAAATGATAACATTGATTATGGTGATATAACGTGATGGAAATATAACCAAGGTACAATGAATGTTTGATATAATAGACCATTTTCAGACTGAGTCCCGGTGACGGTTTTCTTTGCAAGAAAGTACACTAGAGAGTGTACTTTGGAGTGTTTCGAAATATTTCCACAGGAAAGCGAGTGAGCAATGACTAAAATACCAAATATATTTTTTGGGAAGTTTGGGTGGAACAATAGTCTGCTCTCCTGCAACCAAACGCAAGTGACAAGATGAGTGGTTTGCAACTGTACTAGCTTACTTACTCTTGTCCTAACAANACAGCACAGCTGAACCAATGTTACTTTAGTGAACTACAGTGATCAAACCAGTAAAAAAATAATTTAAGTTTAAACACACCTATTTCTCTTAATGCTTATAACGGTTAATGGTCTTTTCCACATCCAGCATCAGATATATTGCGGTTCTTCTACTCCTCAAACTACTGAACAGAACAGAGAAATCCAAATATGTTCTAGCTCGGGATGGAATACAGTGATACGCTCTGGCATGGCTTTTGGTATGAATTTTCTTATTGTGATAACTTTTTTGGTCATAATAACCACTGCTAAATTACAGTAGTACAAGGTTACTTCCACATCAACACACTATGACCAGAATGTTCCCATATTTCCTTCTAGTTCTCAGTGACTATTTTATATAGGAGAAAATACTGCAATACATCTTTGTGAATGTATATATACACACATGGCTACTTACAATTCTCTTGAAATTTCTTTGCCAGACTTCCACAGCATGAAGTATGTCCAGCCTTGTTCATAAAACGAGACAGGAAAAACAACAAAAAGAAAATCATTTTAAAAAAGGAAAATAAAAAAATACCTTGGACTGCATCTTTTGTATGTTCTAACAATGCAATACATTAAACTATGAATGTCGCCCCTGTTAAGTGAATGTTTTGAACATTAAATCACCAATTTGGAGTTGTCTGTCTTTTAAAATGCATACTGCAGATACAGATCTCAAACTGTGGCAGTTGTGACAACTAAAACAGCCACGGGTTTGTCTCTGTGTTTCTACTCTGCCTGGCCAAGAAAAAAAATGCTATTTGAATTTAAGTGAGCAAACACTTAAGTGAATTTATTTGGATAATTATGGTAGTAATTGATATATTTTAGCTGACAACAATTCTTTTAACCCTGACTTATGTGGTGAATAGCTTTGCCTTTCTTAAGAAGCCATGACGTATCCCATGGCCATAGAAAAGATGTTACTGTGAGGGTCAAATTACTGGCCTGCATCAAGCAAAGAAAACAACTAATGAGATTGCTGACATGACCGTAACTGGGTTAAGAGCTGTCCAACACATTAATAAAACCTGAAAATATACTGGAGAACTATCAACTTCACTGAAGAAATCTGGCTGGGGGGAGAAAAAAAAAACTTTGATGTGGGAAATGGGAAACTATTTAAGCGCTTGGTAAAGTCAAATCACAAAAAATAACAACAGTAGACCTCACGGCTATGTTTAATATGTTTAATGGACTCAAAAAGGTCATGGTTTGATAAGCCTAGACTGACCCTGTTCCATAGCAATGGGTGCACTGAATGCCCGGGTTATCCCATCAGTAGGTTTTTTTAATTACCTGATGGCACAGGCATATTTCAAGACAAAAATGCCAAGATTCAAAGGGGCATAAATTGTTCAAGAGCAGTTTAGGAAGCATGAGAAATCATTTTCAGACATGAATTAGCCACAACACAGTCCCATTTAATTTTGATTACTGGTTAACCACAATAGTCTTTCCATCTCAATGTGCCTCTTTAAAACTGGAAGGCGATGGCCAATGCTAGAAGTGTCTACTGAAAAGCAGTGTTACAAGACACAAATATGCCAACAGGTTAATCATAGGGAAACATACAGGCTCTGATTTACATTGACAGTGATGGGTACCAGGGGTCACCATGTCTACAGCAGATATATGGCCATTCTATTATATTCAGACATTAATTAGCCACAACAGAGTCCCATTTAAATCTTTTGGATGTACTGGAAAAGATTTGCACAAGGTTGTAAAATTGATGCCACAGCT